>JADRCD010230984.1:0-21534 GCA_019843815.1 Montemys delectorum
TCCCACAGTCTTTACATATTAAAAGTTCAATCAATTTAAAATGTCCAGTATCTTTTAAAATTCAAGGTCTCTTAACTGTGGGCTCCACTAAAATACTTTCTTCCTTCAAGAGGGAAAAATATCAGGGCACAGTCACAATCAAAAGCAAAACCAATGTCTGGGCTCCAACTCACAATCTTCTGGGCTCCACCAAGGACTTGAGTCTTGTAGAGAGCTGCACCCAAGCCGGCAGCCTCCATTACAAGATGGTGCCAGCATCCGGTTTCTTCTCCCTGTAACAAGTAGTCTGTGCATGTGCCTAGGGCCAGAGCGCGCCAAGTCACAGCCTATCCCGAGGCATCTCATGAGGTAATGAGCAAACAGCCAATCAGAGATGAACACACCACTCCAGGGTGTATATAAGCAGTGCATTTTCCAGGGCTCGCTCTCTCCTCGCCACATGGTAATAAAGGTTTGCTGCAGAAGGATCCTGTGTGTGTCCGTGTGTTCCTGCCGGCAGGAAAATAGCGCGGACCACAAATAGATACCGTGAAGGAGAGAAGAGGACGTGTTGGTGTGAGTGGGCACTGCTATTTAACAGGGATCTCACTGAGACAGTAAAACTTAGGAGAGCCCTGGAAGAGAAAGCAAGGGGAGTGCATGTTCCAGGGTGGACTTCAAAGCAAACTCTCTGAGAGGGAGACAGAGTTGGCATGGTAGGGTATATTGAGGAAGCCAGCATAGCTGGAGAATAGTGACCAGGACAAGTATCAAGGGAACAGAAAGTCAGAAGTGGCCACTATGGAAGCTTCTTTCTGCATTGATCTTGAAGAAGACAGGGGTAGACATGAGATTGGATTTCATATTTTAGTAAACTCAATACTCAGTTAGCAAAGTTGTTAAATTGGTAACGTGTTTGCTGAAAACTGACTCACCCTGTGGGGACAGGCAGGCTGGGTAGAAACAAGAGGCTCAATCATGAGATCAACATAGTAGCCCAAAAAAGGAAATGATAACAGCTGATGGCTGGTCGCTGGCCCCATGGTGGTAGAGACTGGCCTGGCAAGTGGCTGGGCCCTAAGCTGTAGAAGTTCAGCTGGTAGGACTGGTTGATGATTATACGCCGGGTGTACTATAAGTGAGATCTAAAATACTCCCCAAAGCTTCAGTCCCTGGCCTGCTGTTAGAAGGTGGTAGAATGTTTAAGAAGGTAGCACCTGGTGGAAGATCTTGGATGAGTAGGGTGTGTGATTGAGAGATTGGTTACTATCTCAACCCACCTCCCTCCGGTGTCTCCCTGTGTTACTTAGGTTGGTCTCTAATTCTTGGACCAGGTCCTCCCTCACCAACTGGATAACTAGTACTATAGACACCGGCCACGATTCAGTGTCCAACCTGATTCATTCTCTATTGAACAAGGGAGGAAGATGGAGACAGAGAGACTGACACAGACCAGGAGAATAGAAAAAAACAATGCTTTCAAGGGGAGTTTGGTTATAAAGTAAGAATGATCCCATAAATTTCAGAAGAAAACGATGGCATTTAAAACAAGGATAAGAGGACCAGGGGCAAAGCCCAGGAGCAAGGAGAAACAAAGAGACCTGGCACAGAAGTGGAGACCACAGCCCAGGTCAGGAGCTCAGAAAGCTCCACAATTCAGAGCCAGGATGAACTTGCAGACAGTGACTGGCAGGAGCCGTGGGAGGAGCCACCACAAAGCATGGTCCTATTTTCCTTGGATGGCAAGTTGGAAGTAAAGAAGTAGAAAGGAAGAACCTGTTCGGATGCTGGCGAGGGGCTGGTATAAAGTTGTCAGGGAAGGGAGTGCTGCGTGTCCTGTGGAGGCATGGGATAGCCAGACAGCCCTCCAGCTGCTTGGGCTCTAAATCCCAACCAACACAGCCTGGTTGTATTGTTTTACTCCAACCGCTTTCAGCTGTCCCAATGCAGGAGGCAAGGAGTGGGCTGGAAACTGGACAGAAGCGGGGCTGGAATTCTGGCAAGGAAGCACATCAAAGTGAGAAAGAAGCCAGGCTGTCTAATGCGTGGGCCGGGAACGTTTACAGTGACTGCCCAAGAACTCCAAATGGGGTGGAGAGAAATGAGGACATCAGGGGACAAGGGACAACGGACAGGTGCTGGGAGTCATGGACTACAGGGTCCAGTAGGGGTGCAGCATTTCTAGACTTGGCGGTAGAGCGGAAGTGGGTGGGTGGGAGAGCGGAAGTGGGTGGGTGGTTGGGTGGGAGAGCCGAAGTCAAAAGCAGCAGTCTGGAGGAGCCTGGAGAGAGTCTGTGGAAGGCTTGGGATAACATGCGGCTAACTGAAACAGTGGTAATCACTACAAGAATGGAAAACACAGCGTGCAGAGGCCTGAGAGCCGGGGGGCTTCGGTGCACCTCCAGACATCAGCAACACTTGCATGCCGGAGAGGGTGTCAAAGAGCCACTGTGTCTCTTTCCTATTGTCGGAGTAGGTGTAGCCTTGTTGGAGAAAGTGTGTCACCGTGCGGGCGCGCTTTGAAGTCTCCTATGCCCAAGCTATACCCAATGTGACACCCAGCCTCCTCCTGCTGCCTGCAGATGAAGATGTAGAACCCTCAGCTCCTCCAGCACAGCATCTGCCTGCACACTGTCGTGCTTGCCGTAATGATAATGAACTAAACCTCTGAAACTATAGGACAACCTCCATTAAATGTTGCCTTTCCATTATAGCAGTTGCCTTGGTCATGGTTTCTCTTCACAGCAATGAAACCCAAACTAAGCCTTTCCGTTCAGCCTCCCCTCACCCCCTACTCTAGCACTTTTATAGATTACATTGGCCACACATAGATAATACGTCCCACTCAATGTTCTCCGCCAAGTCTCCCTTGCCACTTACATATTCTCAGCTCCTGGAAATTAGTGTCTTTGGAGGGTCATTCTTCTGCCTACCTCAATCTGCGTGAGACTCTCTGCATCTGGCTGTGTCATCTCACTCCATCCCAGACTGAATTTATAAGATTCCCATATATTAGTAGCTATGCCTTCTTTGAGTGTCTATTGTGGTAAATTTGGGGTTAATTTGCTATTATGAAAGATTTAAAGTCTTAAACACTTTTTCATTCTAACATCAGGTATTAATTTAAGTGTTAAATTAATACTGCAAATCCCACCGGGACAGAAACCACTCAAATGCATCTCTGTTCCAAGTGCCCACCATGGCCTCTGGCATACAGCATCTTTCTGAGTGAATGAATGAATGAATGAATGAGTGAATGCACTCTGATTGCTTTTAGTAAAAAGACTACATTAAGTGACCCACACATGACAAGAATATTTTTAAGTAACCATATTCAATTTTGTAGTTATTATTTTGTTTTTGTCGTTGAGAGAGGATCTACTTCATGTCTAGGTTAGCTGTGTACTTGGGCTGGCCTTGAACTCACAGCAATCCTCTTGCCTCAGTCGCTTGAGTGCTCGGATTGCAGGCATGTACATCAAGCCCTCTCTGGCTTCCTGAAAATACTAAGTCAGTCCACTATAACGTACATAGGCATCACTTCTGATCTTCACACCCATCCCCCAGATGTCTGAAGTCAATGGCTAGGCTTTTGCTTGATATATATATATATATATATATATATATATATATATATATATATATTCCACCAGATACACATATTCATTCAAGAGCACTTAGATATAAAAGTTGTCAGTGTCTCTACTGAGGGTCATATATCTCCATGGAATTTGCCTGAGTTTTAAAGAAAAATATCAGCTATCTCTGGGTTAAACAATCATAAGAGAGCAAAATAATAATACACAAGTAATTGTAGAAAGTCCCAAATCCCTACAAAGCAGTCTGGTGAAGCGATATATAATACTGTATATAAAAATAAACTGTGCCAGGTGGTGGTGGCGCACGCCTTTAATCCCAGCACTTGGGAGGCAGAGGCAGGTGGATTTCTGAGTTCGAGGCCAGACTGGTCCTCAGAGTGAGTTCCAGGACAGCCAGAGCTACACAGAGAAACCCTGTCTCGAAAAACAAAACAAAACAAAACCAAAAACCAAAAACCAAACAAACAAACAAAAACCTGTATGGGACTGTGACTGAGGACTGGGGATTAGCTTAGTTGGTGGAGTGTTTACCTGGCATACATGAAGCCCTGGGTTCAATTCTCAGTACTAGTAGGGAAAAGTGGAAGTGCCCAAATGCACATAATCCTGGCATTTGAAAGGGAAAGCCAGGAGGAACACTATGTGCTCAGCTACATACCGAGTGAGTTCAAGGCCAGCCTAGGCTACATGACACGCTGCTTCAAAAACAAAACGAAAATCAACTGTAAACATTCGTAATATCCTCTTGTAACAATCACCATAAAGAATTAGATGACGACACAGAGACTGTCATATCTACAATTACAGATGAGAGTGAAATTACATTCTGGATCACTGAGGCCATTATATAAATTGAATCATCAAAGCTAAGTTTTTGCCTAATCAGACAGCTCATCCCCTTTAGTCATGTGATCCTATTTCTGTGGGACATTTTGTACATGCCACATACCAGCATCAGAGAGCCATTCCAGGTAGGTGTGGAGTGCTTGCCTAACATACATGAGGCCTTGGGTCTATTTCCAGCACTACAAATATCCCATCCTAATAACTAACTGATCAGCTACTGGGTTGAATACGTGCCAGAAGACTTTTGTTATCAAAATGATTGAGACTCCGTCCTAACTTTCCAAGCCTAGTCCTTGCCAAACTGTACTGGCTAGTTTTGTGTGTCAACTTGACACAGGCTTCAGTTATCACAGAGAAGGGAGCTTCAGTTGGGGAAGTGCCTCCATGAGATCCAGCTGTGGGGCATTTTCTCAATTAGTGATCAAGGGGGTAGGGCCCCTTGTGGGTGGTGCCATCTCTGGGCTTGGAAGTCTTGAGTTTTATAAGAGAGCAGGCTAAGCAAGCCAGGGGAAGCAAGCCAGTAAGGAACATCTCTCCATGGCCTCTGCATCAGCTCCTGCTTCCTGACCTGCTTGAGTTCCAGTCCTGACTTCCTCTGGTGATCAACAGCCATGTGGAAGTGTAAGCTGAATAAACCCTTTCCTCCCCAACTTGCTTCTTGGTCATAATGTTTGTGCAGGAATAGAAACCCTGACTAAGACACAAACCATGATCCCTAAGGAGCACTAGGGACATTATGTCACATAGACATAGACATCTTCTATCCCATTTTAAGAAAATAACCGTAGTACCAGTTTCCTTGCTCATTGCTGTGATAAAATCCCTGATGAAAGCCTGTTAAGGAAGGGTTTATTTAGGCTCACAACGTGAGGGCAGGGTTCAGCACAGACAGGGAGCTCACGGCCGCAGGAGCCTGAGACAGCCAGTCCCAGGGGACACTGGGTCCACAGTCAAGAAGCAGACAGCGATGAACTCTGTTTCTCAGCTTGCTTTCTCCTTTTTTCGCTCAGTCCAAGTGCCTGGCCCATACAATAGTGACACTCACATTCAAGGTGACTCTTCCCACCGCAACCTGACCTAGAAAAGGTCTCCTAGTCCAGAGGTTTGTCTCATAAGAGATTCTAGATCCCCTTTGGTGGGTCAAACAACCCTTTCACGGGGGTCACATGTCAGAGAGCCTGCGTAGAGTATATTTACATTATGATTCATAATAGTAGCAAAATTACAGTTATAAAGTAGCAACAAAGATAACTTTACGTGGCGGTGGGTCACCACAACATGAGGGACTGTATTAAAGGGTTGCAGCATTGGGACGGTTGAGAACCACTGTGTGAGTGAAGGCACTTGCCACCAGGTCTAATAACTTGAATTGGAGCTGTAGACCCACATGATAGAAGGAGAGAGCCAACTCTTGCAAACTGTCCTCTGGTCCAGGCATGCATGTATGCGCACATGCTCATACACATGTACATTAGTATAATTCTCAATCAGTGGTAGACCAACCTCTTGCCTTCTAAATTTAGGACTAAACACATTTTAAGCATCAGAGGAACACTGATCGTGGGTATTCTGTTTATCTCTTCAAGGAAATGTAAGTGGCTTTTTTGTTATCAATCATTCATCAGTCTTTGATCCCAAAGACAAAAGCCATCTGAAGGCCAAGTCGAGCTATATTTGATATAGATGCAGGCACGAATGCTTGAGAGGCATCGTCTTGCCATTACAATCAGAAGGAGTTTGGGAACCTGCCCTGGAGAAATGCATGCACCAGACTGAGCCATCGTCTGGGAGTGTCGCTGGAGTTTTGCTGCCAACAACAGAAGTGAATGAGGTCATTTTCCATTTACCTTGGTGGGAAATGAGAGACTCCAGGGTTCCTGAGTTGCTGGCTATTTCCTAGCTTTGATCCAGGGACTGGCTATAAGCTGTCTTAGCTGCTTAGACACACATCGAGCTGTGATGATTTGCATGCATTTGCATACACGTGCTACAATTCTGTAATAAGGTTAGAAGAAGAAAAAAAAATGAAAGAGCCAGAGATTCTTGTCCAACTCTCATGGATTTATTTCCCTTCGTTTGTGGCACTGGGGATAGAGCCTGGGGCCTTGCACATGCTAGACAATTGCACTACAATTGAGCTACAATTCCCAGCCTTTTGCCATGGGGTTAGCCATACTGCTCTATCAAATGGACTGCTCCTAGTCTCAAGCCACTAAGCCGTAGTATATGCACCCCAGCAAGACAGGTTCTCAGGCCCCGCCCCAAATGGACTGAGCCAGAATCTGCATTTTTAAACAAGATCCCCCAACTTAGTTTATTTTGATTTTTCAAATTCAAATTTAACTGATATATAGATGTGTTAAAAAAAAAAAAAACTATTGGTAGTTGTGGGGGCAATCTATGATACTTTAACAATGGCAGACCTGTTGGTTATAAGTCAGGGCAGTCAGGGATGGTAACGCTTCCACCGTTCTTTCAACTCCTTCAGGTTTGGTTTGGTATTTGTTTGGTTTTGGCGGCTGATCTGGTGGAGACAGCAGAAGTGATGACTCAGGTCCTGGCTCATCAGCACTTTTTCCACACAGGAATCACTGTACCAGAAGCCCACTACCGGCTTCTTCATCTTGGTTTTGCCCCGGAAGGAGCCAGTGGATTGAAATCAGTGCTGGCTGACTTCTATCTTGTCACCGTCTTCCAGGGGAAGGCACAACAGCAGGTCCCCTATTTACCAACACTTCTGACCTCCTTGGTGCATCTTACCTTATCACTGTGACCTGGACCAGAGCTCAGAGAACTCATACAATGTTCTGGTATCCTGCACTGTGCGACACTTGTTAAGCATCCACCCTAGGTGATCTGAGGGCACAGTGAACTCTGATAAACCCCGATCTACAACATAAACTTGTAAACAAGGAAGTTCAATAGGAGACCAGGGTGCCGAATGTCAGGGTGGAGGAAAGTCACACTGACCAAAAGAGGCTCCCCTCCTCAAATCAGTCCTGCAGCCCTGCAACCCCAAAACCCTGCAGTCCAGCCCACCAGGTTTGTTCTAGAGCTTGGCCATTCAGAGAGGTGAGGACCTCAGCAACCTTCCTTACTTATGGCTTAGCATCTTAGCCAAGAGCAGTAACCGACTGGAATCCATTCAGAAGAAGCCTGACTTCTGGGCTAGAAAGTACTAGTGTGAGTCTGCATTTACTTGAAAAGATAAATGGTCTCTATAGCTAGGGACAAAGAAAACTGGGCCAAACTCTAAGAGAATCTGCCAATGGAGGGCTCCGCAAATAATTAACAGCTAATTTTAGCCCAGCAGTTTACCTATTTTTTTTTCGTTATTGTAAAATATGATCCTGCCAGAAGAGTGCTCCCCAAATCATACTTGTGATCTGAGATACTCTCTCAGATGATAGGCACCCGAAGCAGGGCAGCGCTCCAAGCGAACGGATGGACAGTCGGCTGTCTCTTCCTTCTCTAAGTCCCTCCTGTCCTCACCGGGTTGTATTTGCTCTAAACTCCAAGTGTGCACACATCTAAGCACTGTGGAGAGGTGATTTCTAGTCTCTGAAGGCATACTCTTTCCTTTATCCTTGAGTCAGGGTAAACTGTTTGCATGGTAGTGCCGCATTGCTAACTCATTTTACCTGTGCCTCACCCTGACCTGGAAAAACTTTCTCCCGTATTAGGGGCTTCCCCTGAGTAAGGCCCTCTGAGATCTGGATTTCTGATTGCTACAGCTTCCCCGAGCACTGGTCTCTGCTGAAGCTAAAAGCATGTTTTGTTATTCATAGACACTTACTGGTATTTCAAAGTCACTTTGGGTTCCATTCCTAACATGCAAATTGATAGCATTCTGTCCCTGCAAAAGGATGGTCTTTCCAAATATGGTAAGGTTGAGATCTCTGTCAAAGTTAGTTAGTGATAAAATACATTTGCCCTGGATGTCCTTACGTTAATAAAGAAGTAGTGAACAACAGACCAACCATTACCAGTGGGTCATCTCGTGGCCTTACGGCATAGAGTACCCACCCTGCTCAAGTTACTTCACCCCTCTCTCTGCCACCACCTCCCACCACCAGAGATCCTGCCCCTTTAGCGCAAAAGGAAATAGCATTGGTCTGGCATAATCTTCTTTTTACCAAGCCACGCCTTGGCATTCAGAACGTAAGGAAATAGGGCTGGTTTCTCTGCCCGCTGGCCAAGGCACTCTGCAGAGAGCCCAGTGTGGTTTCTGAGCAGCCTTCAGTAAGTGGAACAGAGGTCAAGCTGGGTCAGCCGGTGCCTAGAAACACGCACAGGCGGGAGAGATTTGTTAGTAAAACTGGCAAGCATGATTTGAGATCTGAGGTCACAAGGAACCGAGAACAGCGGGTTAGATGGACAGGCGGCCACCACGGATAAAATCGGACCTTTAACCACAATCCCACTCAGCAGTTTCCTCCTGCAGCCAGGGAGGGAAGCTCACCCTCCGCCCCTTTAAATCTAACCAGCAAGGCTGACAATTGTCGAGCAGCAGCTATCTTACTCTGCCACAGGAAAGCTCCCTGTAGCTCTGCATGTTTAAATGATAGCTCCAATGTGCCCAGGTGGCACGGTGCATCAGTGCTAAATCTACTTGACTTTAACTTGTCCTGTTAATTTATTTGGGGGGTTAAACCCCTACCACTTTCATGGACCCCCTGGGGAAGTATTTCATTCTTTGGAACCCTGTCGTAAGCTTCTTTCTTCCCTCTCTGTTCTGACTTGACCATGAGCTATCCATTATTTGTTCAAGGTCAAATATCTCCTGTTTGCATGTTGAGCTCCTTTGTCTCGCTGGAAGCAGCCAGACATTGGATTTTTTTTTTCCCTTAATTCGAGTATTCCTTATGCTATGGCAAAAGGAAAATTTTCTGGCAAATGTCAACCCTAGAAAATAAATAAGAAGACAAGGCTGGGTGTGGTGAGGCTGAGGCAGTGGGCGAGACTCTAATTGTTGCCTGGAGGCTCAATTTCAGGATTTAAGAAAAAAAAAATTTTTTTTTAAACTAAATTCTGTCAGACTGAAAATTGCTGTGTAAAATATGGCAGGTGGCAGAAGGCTTTGACCTCTTTCTTATGAATGAGCAACAGTCCTCCTCCCTCCCTCCCTGGTCCCAGCTATGACAGACAGCCTCACTGCTGGGTCCCTGGCTCCCCCGCACTATCACAAGTGCTTCTAGACTATTCCTCAAGGTCCCTTCCCCTGCCCCTTGACAATTGCCTGGGAATCAGGTCTATAATACAGAAAGCTCTTTCAAGACCAGATGTCTCCCAGCATAAATTTTCCATACCTCATTTCTACTGAATCAGAGGTGTCCCCATGCTCCCTTGAGACCCCTCTGCTGGCCTGGAGCTCCTTCTCTGCGCCTTCTGTAGAACACAGACAGCTTCCCGCAGCTCTGATGACAAAGGCAGTTTAGCTGGCAAACATCTACTTTTCACATTGAGACTCATATTCAATGTGGGACTGGAATCAGTCCCATCATCTACAGTTGATTGTTGGTTGTCCCATAAGGTGATAGATTTGGTACCACCAAGGACTGTCCATCCTACTATGGCTGTAGTGGAGTTATCCTTGCCGGGGCTCACAATCATCTCTTCCTACGTGTTGCTATATCCATACATGGACTAACTTGTTTCAGATGCATTTGGTTGAACATCTACTGTGGTGTTTCATTTTGGTCAACTTGATATAATTTGGCGTCCCCTAGAAAGAATGAGTCTCAGTTGAGGAACTGCCTCCATCAGATCAAACTGTGGGCATGTGTTTGGAGGCGTTTTCACAATTGCTAATTAATGTAGGAGGGCCCAGCCCACTGTGGGCAGCGCCATCCTTAGGCAAGTGGGCTTGGGCTGGATAAGATAGCTGAGTAAGGCCTGGGGAAGCAGCCAGGAGGCAGCGCTCACCAATAGCCATTGCAGCAGCCCCTCCCCTGACTTCTTCACCACGCTTAGGCCAAATGAACCCTTTCTTCCTCAGACTGCTTTTGGTCAGTTCTGCCACCCCACTTTGTTGTTTGTTTGTTTCAATAGCGACAGAAAGAAAGTTCTAACACCTACATGCTAACCATAGAAGAAATGAAACCATACTTTTCGGAAAATCCTAGAACTGTGGACAGATATACGCTTAGAAACCAGTGGTCACAGAGCGATAAGATATTATTTATTTATTTATTTATTTATTTATTTATTTTGGGTTTTTGAGACAGGGTTTCTCTGCGTAGCCCTGGCTGTCCTGGAACTCACCCTGTAGACCAGGCTGGCCTCGAACTCAGAAATCTGCCTGCCTCTGCCTCCCAAGTGCTGAGATTAAAGGCGTGCGCCACCACCGCCCGGTTTAAGATATTTATTTTTTTTATTTTTTAAGACAGGGCTGCACAAAGTCCATGTGATCCTGGTTGCTATGCAAATGAAGATGCTCTTGAGCACCGCATCCTCCCACCTGCCTCCTGCAGCTAGGATTGTGGGTATGCACCCTCCTGCTCACTGTTACAAAGGGTATTTTAGAACCTCAGAACAGAGAGGTCTTACCCAGCCTAAAAAAAAAAAAATCAGGAGAAACTTCTGGATAAGTCTGGAGTAAGCACCAAACTGTTAGTTGGTACAAGGCAAACCTAGAATTTAGATAGCAAGGAAAAAACAAATTACAGCTCAGAAGAATCAATTTATAAACTCAGTGTGGCGGCTCACACCTATAATCCCAGCACCCAGGAGACTGAGATGGGAGGATTTTAATGAGTTCCAGGAGAGCTTCAGATTAAGATCCTGTCTAAAACAAAACAAAACAAAGCAAAACAACAACAACAACAACAACAACAACAACCCTTATAGTTCCATAAAGGCTCAGCCCCCATATGGAAAATGTAGATATCATTTCCTTAACCAAATCCATGCAGCCAGCCAGCGTGCACGCTGTGAGTACTGTCTGATGGTATGAAATGCTGGTTTGTGGCAGCCATGTCCTAGGGGGAGGGGAGAGATGGAGGGCTCTAGGTCTATTTTCTCCATCCTGGCTCATTAAAAATTTTCATAACAGATCTTCAGAGGATCCAGTGTACAAGACACTCAGCTGTTGCTGAGAGATGTCCTCCCGAGTCAGAAAAAAAAATGGAGCACACATTTAGGGATGGTTTGCATGTGACCCAGCTGGCAGAATAGCACCCAGAACCCTTTGTGTCTAAATGATCCTTACAGAGAACCATTAGCTGCCCATGTCTATGTGCAAGCAAGCCACGGCCCTCATCCACTTAGGTGTGCTGCTTCTTACGGGGCGGGGGGGGGGGGGGAAAAAAAAAAAAAAAACAGCTTCTGGTCTAAATGAGATCAACTTACCTGACCCAAAAAAAAAAAAAATCCAATTAATTTACAACAAGACAATTAAGGAAATTCCCACGGAATAAGCAAACTCAGCTCATTCTGGGTGAAACTTGGAGGTCCAGTTGATTTTAGGGAGAAGCCTAAACAGTTCTGTGCTTATTTGGATTTGGGTTTCTTTCTTTTAGTTTTAATGGTTTATTTATTTTTCTTTTATGTGCCTTGGTGTTTTGCCTGCATGTATGTCTGTGTGAGAGTGTCAGATCCCCTTGAAGCCACAGATAGCTGTAACCTGCCTTGTGGTTGCTGGGAATTGAACTTGGGTCCTCTGGAAGAGCAGCCAGTGCTTTTAACCCCTGAGCCATCTCTCCAGCCCAGGTATCTCACTTTCATAAAGTGGGGCCTTCGCATTTTCTTCCTGAAACGTGTTTGCACTTCTTTGATTCCTCCGAAGGTAGAAATGGTATATTTTATATTTTTGTTTCCTCAAGATGTAATCTTAGAAAAAGATTACAAAAAGTGGGCCAAGTACAGTAGCACAGACCTGTAACTCAAGAGGCAAAGGTAGGAGCTCCTAGTTTGGGGCCAGCCTATGCTACATAGAGTTTCAGGCCTACTCAGTAAGGCCCTGTCAAACATAAGGGGTATGTGCACAAGATGGCTCAGCAGATACAGAGGCGTGCTGCCAAACCTGCTGACCTGAGTTTGATCCTGGGGATCCATACTGTGGAAGGATAGAACTGACTCTTGAAAGAGTCCTCTCACATCCATATGTGCAACTGTGGCCCTCAAATGCACCCCCATACACTTACGTAAGTAAATAAATATATAAACAAGCAAACGCTGTTCAAATGCCCCCCCAGACACACAAGTGAATGAATGTATAAGTAAATAAATGCAGTTTAAACTTTATTTTAATATTTAAAGAAAGAATAAATGTTTATTGAATAAATTTCAAAACCCCATATGTGGAGACAGGGAGGTTAGCCACCCAGTCTGTGTTAGCCTAGGGTGGTGACTCACATAGTCCTGGCCTGGTGCCAACCGTCTTCACCCAGAGCATAAGAACAAGCCCTAAGCCTCGCTCACAACGTCAGCCTTTCAAATCTGTGTTTGTTTTCCAGGTAGGGTTGGTTTGTTTACCTCTCGTGGTTGTGCTGTTCTGCTTGTCTGCCTGCCCTGACAGAAAGCTTAGACAGAGCGGAAGTGTTGCCTTGTTTTAAGGCTTTCTGGCACTCAAGCAGGCTCTGAAGATGATGATTGGAATGAAGCCTTTTGGAGGTCATGATGACTGACTCCAGTCTGAAGGAACTGAAGAACCCAGAGAAATGGAATCTTCCTTTAGAATATTGAATGATATCAGTGTTGGTGTATGCATGCATGTGCGCATGTGCGTGTGGATATGCCTGTACGTATGTGTGTATGCCTGTGCATGTATGTGTGTGCATGTGTGCATGTCCATGTGTGTGTGTGTGTGTGTGTGTGTGTGTGTATGCGCGCGCGCGCGCGCGCGCACGCGTTTAGACAATGGACCATCATTTAAGAAAAATTCTTCACTGCTTTGGGCCCCAGTGAATGATCCCTAGAACTCCACTCACCTTCTCCGTTTTATGCATTCCTGCCATGGACCGGGTTTCTCTTGCAGGGGAGCCCTTGTTCCACGGGACAATGAGTTTTGGCCAAGTGTGTACAGGATTCGGCTGTGACAAACAGACTCACACAAGTAGTGTAGGATCTGAATGTATTTCTTAAAAATTGCATGAGACTCTTACAATTATTGCAAAAGAGAAGTGAAAAATCTGGTAGCTCAGTAGTCACAAGGTACATCTGAGGCTACCTAAAATTCACTGGGTCTAAAAACAGCAGCCATCTCCTCTGGACTGGTGCAGCTCCCCTGGGCTCTGAGCTCAGGCTGCATGGGCCTGGCTTTGGGTGCTCCAGCCAGGTGGATGGAGGCTTGAATCTCGAATGCTGAATCTAGAATGCTAAATGCTGGACTGCTCAATCTCTTGATTCTCAACTGGTGCTGCACGCCCAACCCCCCGCCCCGGCCCAGAGCGCTTGGGCTGCGGACTACATGAATTTAAGTCTTAGTCTACCTAAGTTTTCATTTTAGTCAGAGTGCGAGCGAGTCTGAATGCTCAATGCAGACTCCTGTCTCTCACACACACACACACACACACACACACACACACACACACACATACACACTCAGCTTAAGGTCCTGCGCCCATCCTAGGTAAAACGCCCGCTATGCTAATCTTTTGGGCTAGTAGAGACACGTCTCTTGCTAATTCCTAAGAGTGGTTCAGCTATAATACTTAACTGAAAATGAGGATTCTACTTGACCTTGACCTGGGATAAGTCTCCCATTTTATAAGCTTCAATGCTATATTCCCTTCCTTATTTCCCTAACAATGCCAGAAGCAATTAGTCTGGGTGGGTAAATTCTAAGCCAGGATTTGACTAAGAACATTGGTAAAGTTCAAAGAGTCATGTCCTATTTTGTCTAGCCATTAATAAATTATATTTTGGTGGGCACCTAGCACGTGAGTTGGCAAGGACATATCTGGGCTACCTCTGAGTTAGGGGTGCCAGGCTTCTCTTGTTTTTCTCCCTCTTCCCAGGGAGTCTTTGTGAGCAGGAGGGACCGGGCCACTTGGACGAGTCTTCCTGGGATCTCGATTGGATATTCTGAATTCTGTGAAGAAAACATAAATACACCCTCTTCTCAAGGTGCTTAAAACATCTGGGCCTTTTCTAGGCTCCAGTTAAAAAGGATCATTCCATTTCATTTCACCTAGGCATAATTATGCCTGGTTGTAGGGTGTCATCCTTGACATCTAAATTTAAAATTTCTTTAAAAATAAAAAGTATGGTTTAAATAATGTGCACAGAGATACATATTCCAGCATCCTTCACCTAGAGAATATTCTGTCTGCCGTCAGGGGGGGTATTCCCTAGGCAATGAACAAATTCAAGATCCCCACATGCAAGCCCAGAAGCCTGTCCATCTCTCAGGTGATTCTAGATTCTGTGAAGTTGATAATTAAACTTTAACCATCACTCACTGTTGCTTTGTCCTAAAGACACGGGGTGGGGGGGGAGCACTAGTGCACATTTCCAGTGTTAGACCACCATCATATGCGTATTTCCACATGGCACCTCCAACAAACCTCCCCAGCATTGGACACAGGCTAGAATGACTGGGGAATCTTCCCTGGGGTTGGGCTTCAGCCTTGTATAAAGACAGAAGCAGAGCGGGAGGTTCACCGCACAGCATAGGTTAAACCTACAGTTCCCAGCGATCCCCAAAGACTGACCTGTGCACCTGGTGCTCAGGAAGAGCAGCTGCTAACTTGTCAGCAGTAAAGTTCCAGGGGTGCTGACGCTTGCCCAACCATTTGATATTTTTTTAATTATTTCATTTGTATGCATGTGGCCATGCATGCCACAGCATGTATGTGGAGGTCGGAGGATAACCCAAAGAAGGTCTCCCTCCATTGTGTGGACCCCAGGATCATACTCAGGCCATTGGGTTTAATGACAGATGCCTTTACCCACTGAGCCACTCCACTGACCCCAATCATTTGATTTTACAGATGAAGAGGCAGCAATTAGAAATGATTCAGCCCAGGTCACAGAGCAAACCTCTGATCGAGCCTCAATTGGAGCATCTTTTTCACTTCATCCCCTAAGGATGTTACATTGATGTTATAAAGGACTAATCTGGAATGGAATTTTGCTTTTTTTTTTTTTTTTTCAATAAAAGCAAGTTGTTCACGTGCACCTTCAGGAAGCACGTGAAACTGTGTTGTGTGTGCCTTTTCATGTGGTTTATTCCCACACACTAGGGGCTACACAAGACAAAAATGTCTCCTTTGGTAGTATCTGATTTCAGGATGTAGATAATTAAGGCAACTTACTTATAAGAGCCAGCCCACCATATGTAGAGGGATTTGCAGAGAGAAGATAGCTGGAAAAACAACCACCAAACATACCGTCCCCTTATCCAGCTCCACCCTGCAACATTTATGGTCATCTTCTGTGTTGCTCTGCCTCCAGCTACTGTAGCAAATCGCCAGAGGGAGTCAACTTTAGGACAGGAAACATTTCTGTGCTTTGAAGAGTTGGAGGCTTCAGCTGGGGGGTTAGGTGGGTCTGTGAGGAGGCAGCATACAACCGGAGAGCACAGGCTGGAATGAGATGCTGACATAAACAGCAACTAGAAAATGGAAGCAAGAGGAGGGAGCAAGGTTTCAACATTCCTCTAAGAGCATACTACCAAGCGACCCGACTTCCTCCACTAGGTCCTCTTGAAGATCTCATTCCTATTCAAGAGTGTCATGTTGGAAACTAAGCCTTCAACACAGGGGTCTCTGAAGGGCACTCCAGACCACCCCCAGTCTAATTCCAAACTCCCTGTTTTAGTTCCAGATCCCTCCCCAACACTCTAATTCTAGAACTCCCACTCTAATTCCAGGCTCCCCATTCTAGTTCCAGACCCCTATTCTAATTCCAGGCTCCCCATTCTAGTTTCAGACCCCCCATTCTAGTTCTAGACCCCCATTTTAGTTCCACACCCCCATTCTAGTTCCACACCCCATTCTAGTTCCAGACTCCCCATTCTAGTTCCAGACCTCCATTCTAGTTCCACACCCCATTCTAGTTCCAGACCTCCATTCTAGTTTCAGACCCCTATTCTAGTTCCAGACCTCCATTCTAGTTCCAGACCTCCATTCTAGTTCCAGACCTCCATTCTAGTTCCAGACCCCCATTCTAGTTCCAGACCCCTATTCTAGCACATTCCGTTTCAGAAGCTTGTTTCCTTTCACCTGCCCATCCCCCCCTCCTTGCTGTTGACACAACGTGGCGAGTTCTTTACATAGTGTATCAGTCCATTTTCTGTTACTATCATGAAATAACTGAAGCTGGGCAAAGTAAAGAGAAGAAGCTTTTTTTAGAGGATAGTAGCAACTCAACAGTCATCACCCAAATTCCAACGGTGTCACTTTGTGACCTATGTCATCACAGTGGGAACACATGTGGCAGGAGCTATCACAGGGTAAGACCGGAAGCCAGAGTGTGGAGGAGTTCATTCTCAGAACTAGCTTCGGAGAGCAATGATCTCAGCAAACTCCCACCAAGTTCCCCCTGTCAATGGTCTTAACCAGCTCTCAACACCACCACACTGGAGACCAAGCTTCCAGCGTATGAACCCTTGGGGGGGGGGGCCCACTCACGTCACTGCAGCACAAGACACACAAGGTCCTTCAGACTGCTATCTCCCCTAGCTTTCAGTCAAATCCCTCACCATCCCTCCAGCCAACCAACTCTGTCAATTGAATTCTTACACTCTGAATGTTTCGGCCTCTCCTACGGTTCTGGGCCTTCGCACTCACAGTTCCTGGGCCTGAAATTCTCCACTCAAACCCTCTCAACTGCTCTCGTTCCTCTTTTGTTCTGTAACAAATTCCTACTTGGCCAAGAGAGCTCTGATGACACACCATCTCCTCTGAAGGTTACTTCACGTGTGCTGGGCATGGTGACTCGTTTTGCCTTCTTGAATTAAACAACTCTCTGCTTGAATATTAACTTATCTCTGTGTGTTTGTTTGTATGTGTGTGTGTGTATACACATGTACATATATACATATGTATATGTCTGAATTTCATGTTGTTGTAAATTAAGTGACCAAGGGTAGCAAGCTGACCAGGTGATGTTGGAGAAACACAACACTGAAGCCAATGTCTCTAATTACAAATCCTTAAAAACACATTTTATGGACTGCAGAGACAGCTCAGTGGTTAAGAGCACTAACTGTTCTTCCAGAGGTCCTGGGTTCAATTCCCAGCAACCACATGGTGGCTCACAACCACCTGTAATGGTTTGCACTCTTCTGGAGTATGCTTGAAGACAGCTACAGTGTATGAATAGAAATAAAAATAAATAAATGTTTTTAAAAACACATTTTACTGAAAAATAATTTAAATACTATACAATTCACCCACTCGAAGTACACAGTTAGGCTAGGCACTCGTCTTTAGTCTCAGAACTTGGAGGCAGAATCAGTTTAGGACCAGTCTGGTCTACAGATCAGCATTCCAGGACAGCCAGTGCCACTCAGAGATTTCCCATTTGAACGCTGCATTTAAATGGAATCATACCATGTATAATCTTTCATGATTGGCTTCTTTTACTTAACATAACTTTTCAAAGTTTATATGTGATAAATGTGTTAAATTTTATGTGTGTGTGTGTGTGTGTGTGTGCTCAAGTGTGTTCATTTTTGGTGGTAGGTAGGATCCTTTGAGTGGAACTGGTGGGTCACGGAGAATCTACATGTCTGGGTTTTTAGAGACACCTGGGCCATTATCCAGAGCAATAGTGCTATGTCACATTCCCACCAGTGATGCAAAGGGTTGGATCTCTCTGCTCACTCTTCAGTGTCACCCTCACTGACTCCTGTGACTGTCCGTCTTTGTCACCCTAGCCATCCTATTGAGTGTGACAGCCTGATGGTGGCTGGGCACTGCCACCCTCTGTGTCTCGTCGTTCTAAGCACAATCTCAGGTTCTTAGTGGCTGCTTGTTCATTTGCTTTGGAGGAGTGTCTCAAATTATTTGCCCATTTTCAAAGTGGGCTGTTTATCTTTTCATTGTTGTAAGGATTCTTTTTATGTTTTAGATTATGTCTCTTGCCAGGTACGTGGCTGGCCAGCATTTGTCTCTAATTGCACGGACTGTCTTTTTACTTCTCTAACACTGATCTTGGAAGCACAAAAGTTGTTTTGTTTTTCAAGTCCAACTTATCCAAAATTGGCAGCACTTTGTAGCCCAGAATAAGGAATTTAGATTCTATTCTAAATCAATCTTTTTTTAATTTATTAATTTTCAACGTTTCCTGTGTGTGTGTGTTTTAATTTTTATGGTGTTTGTGCCCTGTTACCATATTGAGAAACTCTCACTTAACACAAGATGATAGAAATTTCACACTGGATCTTTTTCTAGGAGTTGGGCTGTACTGGTGGTACCTCCATTCGGACCTGTAATGAATCTTGAGTTAGTGTTGGAGAATGACTTGAAGCCAGAGTTCAGGTTGACCTTTGCCTATCGATGCCATTGGCCTATCGTCCCGGTGTGTGTTTTGTAGACTACTCTTCCCTTTGCTCTTGCAAGAATCAACTGACCATAAATGTGAAGGCTTTGACTCACTTTCATTGTTTCTGTTGAGCTTTGTTTCTGCAAATGAAACTGAAGGCAATAAAATCTGGAGTTCGAAGAGTTGGTGTTTTTTTTGTTTTTTGTTTTTTTTTTTTAAGCTACACAGGGTTTCTCCGAGTATCCCTGGCTTTCCTGGAACTCACTCTGTAGACCACGCTGGCCTCGAACTCAGAAATCTGCCTGCCTCTGCCTCCCAAGTGCTGGACTTAAAGGCGTGCGCCACCACTGCCCGGCAAAACCCTCATTTCTTTTGTTCAATTCGCTGCTGAAGGCCTGAGCAATTAGGAGTACTAGCTGCTTTACCAAAGGACCTGGGTTCAATCCCAGCACTGACATGATAGCTTACAATCATCATCTACAGCTCCAGTTCCAACTCTCCTCATGAAGGCACTGCCCACAGGTTCTATACAGACAATAAAAAAATATAAAAACATTTTTAAAAAACTAAAAAAACAACAACCACAAAACTCCTCCATTTAGATCCTCCCTTGTCACATTTGTATTTTGAGTTTCTCAATATATTGGGTGTGGCTTTCTGTAGAGTGTGGTTTATTTCTTTCAACACATACATATATATCTGTCCTGCATCTGATCTAGCTATTGGCTCCAGAGAATGCCGGCCATAAAAAACCAACCATTTTAGAGGTTAAAAAAAAAAAAAAAAAGTAAAAACAAGCAATTCATTAATTAACTCAGGAAGTAACAAGGATTATAAACAACAAATGGTAACAGGATTGCAAGTGAAAATTAAATCTCATTTAGAAAGTGTCTGTCTCAGAGGTCCTGCCAGCAGAGAGCTGGCCCTGATGCTGAAGCCCCAAGGGTGAGAGATCCTGAGAGCTGGCCCAGTCCCTTGCTTCAGCACTTGGTTGATTAGACAACTCAGTGGAACTGGTTCTGTAGGTGTTGGGCTGTGAGGGGGAGCTGGCCCCAAGGACAGAAGAGTAGGAGAGCTGACCCCACCTCCTGCCAATGGGTGGCCTAGCTGGGGAGCTCACCCTGGTGGTGCAGATTAGGGGGAGCTGGTACTCTGACCAGCTCAGCTACCACCCAGGCTCAGGTTCAAGGCTCTGAATTGTCCTACCCCAAAGCCTATACCATTTGCCAGTGGTTGTGATTTGTGAAGGGATTTGTGAAGGGGCCAGTCCTGCTGATCCAAAGCGGCAGGATCTCCATGATACAGGGCAACAACAGAGTAACCGAGAGGAGCCCAGATGAGGATCCAATATTGATGGTGTCACTAAAGCCAGAGAGATCTTGAATCAGACCAATGACTCATTGGCAATGGTCATTTGCAAGTGAAGATGTGTGCACAGAGGGATACACGGTAGGACACACTGGGACACACTGCAGCTTCTACAATGAGATGCTTTCTAGGCTTTGTTTTTGGGGTTTTGTGTGTGTGTGTGTGCGTGTGTGTGTGTTTATTTCCTTTTTGTGGGGAGGATGAAAAGGCAGAGGGTGGGTATGAGGAGAAGGGGAAATGAGCGGAACTCGGGGTATATGATGTGAAATGTACAAAGAATCAAAAAAATAGTTAAAAATAAATAAAAATAAATAAACATAGCTTTTCTGTGAATGCAAAAGAAGAAGAAGAAGAAGAAGAAGAAGAAGAAGAAGAAGAAGAAGAAGAAGAAGAAGAAAGAGTTGTTAACAATAACTTCCACAAGAGATTGGTAAAACAAACACAAGTCAGGACTGGAGAAATGGCTCAGCCGTTAGGAGCATTTGTTGATCTTACAGAGGAGCTGGGTTTGATTCCCAACCACTCCTAACTATCTGTAATTCTAATCCCAGAGGATCAGACATTCTCCTCTGGCCTCCATGAACACATAAGGTGTGCTTAAAAAGCAAGTAAAATACTCATTGACGTAAAATTTTAAAAACTTTTTTTTTTTTTTAACGCAAGCAAGTCTTAAGGGTTGAGGAACGTGCCAAACCAGAGAAAGAATCTTGTAAGCAGAGGCAACCGGTAAATTCAAGGGTTCTGAGACGGGTATATGGTAAAGCAAGAAGACAAAATCAGCCGTAGTGCGGGGCAGTACATTTCCTTGGGAGATGTAGAGGCAGGCGGATCTCTGTAAATTCAAGGCCAGTCCGGTCTACAGAGAGAGTTTCAAGGAGAGGCAGGGCTAAGTAGTAAGATCCTGTCTCTGGAGGGGTGGGGTGGGAGAGGTCCTGAGTAAACTGGAGGAGGAAGAAAAGAGGTAGAAGATTGGAGATGGCAGGAAAAAAGCCAAAAGTAAGCTCAGGAAACACTTTGTAGCCCGGAAGGAAGAGTTCCAGTTCTATTCTGAGGTGAGGGAAAACCCTTGGAGAATTTAGGCAGACATGATGGATGCTCTCTGATTTGTACTTTAAAGAACAATTCTGAGGGATGAAAACCTGCGACCTTGAGCGAGACAGACATTTCTTAGGTACAGCACAAAAGCTCAACCTGTATAAGGAGAAGGGACTGGAAACTGGACTTCATATTAAATTAAGATGG
The DNA here is from genome assembly GCA_019843815.1 of Montemys delectorum. NCBI lineage: Eukaryota > Metazoa > Chordata > Mammalia > Rodentia > Muridae > Montemys > Montemys delectorum. The sequence continues at coordinate 21,468 of JADRCD010230984.1, forward strand.
TTTTGCTTCCAGAGAAAGACCATTGAGGATTCAAAGCTGAGCCACAGCCGGTCTGGTGTGTCAGGAG
>JADRCD010230985.1:0-15186 GCA_019843815.1 Montemys delectorum
TGGGGATTTGAACTCAGATCCTCAAGCTTGGGTAGCAAGCACTTTTACTCACTGAGCTGTCCCAGCACTTTTTTTTTTTTTTTTTTTGTGTGTGTGTGTGTGTGTGTGTGTGTGTGTGTCTATCTCTTTCTTTTCCCACCAACTTCAGAGACAATTGAACAACAGTCTGCTCAGGAGAGGGAGAATCTAAGAGGACATTCTCGCAGCAAGAACCTTGTTGGGAGAACTCTCTGTACTTTGTCAGGAGCCCGATGCACTAACGTGTGGTCGTGGATGCATAGGATGTTGAGTTGGATGGCAAGGCACACAGTTACAAGCCCTCCGGGACTCCACGGACAAAGGAATGGTGACAGTACCACCGGGACGGGGTGGGAAAGGAGCTGTTCATGACACAAAGAGGGCCGGCTTGGCTAAAGGATACCAGCCAGAAAAAGAAAGATGACATATGATTTTATTTATCTAAAGCCTGGCAATGGGCAAGGAGAGGAGGGAGGGATAGCCTGGGAGGGAGGTTCCTAGGTGAATACCAACTAGGGGTGGAGTCTTGTTTGGATGGGCGGAGCCATCCGGGCAATGAGATGGGTGGAAAAAGGGGGCTGACCATAGTCTAGCCCCAACGGAGGTGAAAACGCCCTGGTGTTTGCTTTAAAACAATTTGTTGGGGCACCTGGATGGCTCAGTAGATGAAGGCACTTGCCACCAAGCCAAATAACCTGAGTTGGGTCTCTGACACCCACATGGCGGAAGGGAAGAGCCTACTTCTGAACGTTGTGTCCTGACCTCCACATGTGAGCTGTTGTGCCCACACGCATACACACACATACCCCTGCGAAATAAATAAAAATGTATTATAAAAGTTTTCTGAGGTGATTACACGCTGAGATCTAGGTGGGTGTGACTTAAAAATAAAATTAGAGCTTTGTTTATTGCACAAAAGCAATAAGATTATAGAGTGGGCGGAGGCAGGAAGCATGGCACTGAGGAGGCCCCGGGTTCATTCTCTTCCCAGAGGATCAAGAAACCTCTCATCCACTTTTTCCTTCTTATGAGAAAGCTATTTAATGCATATGGGTGTTCGGCCTCACACATGTCTGCATACCATGCGCATATGCACATGCAGTGCCCTCAGCGGCCAGACGGGGGCATCAGATCCTTTGGAGTTGGAGTTACAGGCAATTGTAAGCTACTGGATGGGTGCTGGGAACAGAGTTCGGGTCCCCCCTGCAAGAGCAGCAAGGCCTTTTAACCTCGGATCCATCTTTCTAGCTCTGCTTTTGTTTTGCTTTTGTGGAACAGGGTATCCTGTTTCTCTGGCTGTCCTGAAACTCTCTCTCCAGCCAAGGTTAACCTTGAACTTGAGATCCTCCTGTTTCTATCTCTTGAGCGCTGGGATGAAAAGTGTGTGCCATCACCCAAGCCTGCCTTCCCACCTCCACCTGAGATGCCTCCGGGGACCAGGGAAGCTGAACTCACTTTCCCTAGAACTAGCCTGCAATGCTAGAAAGCCAGACTGGAGCCCAGGGCACCCCGGCTCCGGCGGGTGGTCATGCTCTTTATTGCTATGGACTTCTAGCTGTGCAGGCAACTTGGGGAGAAAGGATGCGGAAGAATGCAGACTGGGTTGGGAGTGGTGCTCAGGCGGCAAGCCCACGCTCTTAGCCGCCTTCCTTCCGTAGAAGCAGACATCATTACCAGAGATAACGATCACTCAACAGTCAGGGTGCATTTCCCATTAACCCCAGACCTCACATCCCACTGCCCTGCTCCGGAGTCCGACCCTCACACTTCATCCCACGGTGTGCACCTCAGACCATGCCATGCCCAATGTTTGCCTTCCCATCTCCTGCCTGCCCCCAACCACCCCCCCCCGCCCCCACACACACCCCTTAATTCTCTCGGTGAGTGACATTTAAGGGTTGGCTTTTCATTGGGCCATCACAATCTATAAGCCTTGTGGTGGAGGTTTGTTAAGGGGCCCGTGGAGGAAGGGAGCAACCCTTTACCATTACGCAGGGGGTGAGGGGCCAGGCGGTGCGGAGCCTCTCATTACAGTCCTGCCAAGGACGGAGGGAAGTAGAAGATGTTTGTTTGGTTTTTCGAGACAGTGTTTCTAGAACACTTTGCTAAGCTGTTCACTTAATATCTTCTAAGCCCCTCTCTGTTCCCATGGGTTGTCACCCTTCCGAACGCCGAGACCCTTTAATATGGCTCTCCGTGTTGTGGTGATGCCCCGCCCCCCGCCATAAAATGATTTCATTGCTACTTCATAACTGTAACTTTGCTACTGTTATGAATTGTGGTGTAAAATCTTGATAGGCAGACTAGCTGATAAGCCACCCTACGGGGACTCAACCCACGGGTTGAGAACTGCTTCTCTAGTGGGAAAGTAATAGCCCCTGACCAGAATGTCTGGGAGGCCTTTGATGGCTTTCTGAGCAGCCTCATACAGGTCAGGAAGCCAAGTGGTTTCTGGCTGAAGCCTCAGCCCCCCCTCCCTTGCTGAGCCAGGGGTGGGGAGCTCCCCAGCTTCCTCCTAGGACAGACCACTCTCTAGTTCATCCAATTAGGGCATGTCTCTGAGCCCTTGTGCGGGACAGGCTTTGAACTCAGGGCGGCGGGGGACATTCACAGGGAGATCCTGTGATCTTAAGCCTGTGATCCCAGTTTTTCGAAGCTTCCCCGTGAGGGCTGTGAGTTTGTAAAGATGTGATGTTTCGGGAAAAATAAGCTAGGCACTGCCTACAGAGGCCAGCTATGGACTCAAGAGGGTGGCCTGGCCTGGTCCCTAACCCAGCAAGGGTGTGAATATCAAGAGGCCCGATGCTCAGTGGAACAGGTGTTTCCGCAGGAGGAGGAGGTAGGAGGGTGTGGAGACTGGCCTGTTGCCTGAGTCAGCAGGGTTCTGGCTCTTTTTATCTTGGGCTGATCTACTTGCTTGCCCCTCCACGAGAACCTCTCCCCCCACCCCACCCCTCTCTCTCTCTTTTCCCTCTCTCACTACACCCTTCTTTCCCATCTTCACCTGGTAGCTAGGGAGGAGTGGGGAGCCTTTTCTCTTGATGTGAGCTCCTGGCATCGCAAGTTCAAGTCCAGACCCCGCTACCCTTCATCAAGCATCTTTTTTGCACCAAGCTTTGGCTTCTCATGTGTAAAAAAACGGGCCTTGGGTCCTGTTCCTACTGTGCCTGGGACCTCCAAGGCCCAGTGTCTGAGGAATGGCCTAGGTGACCTTCTCTCCAGAGGTTAAGAACATCTCAGGGAGCCCTGACAGGATGATCATGGGAGCCAGAGATTCCCACCTCACTCATGGCTCTCTGTGAACCCAAATCATGCTGCACAAGGGACTTCAGACGTCTCCCCACACCCAGCTCAACTCAGGAAGAAAGACAACACTGACAGGTATGGGGGTATTAGCTTTGGTCTCCCCAGCCAGCCAGCTTTCAGTCTTAGGGTGACCCTTTGTGGTTCCCCCAATTCCTTCCAGAGGGACTGACACCCACGTTCCCACATTCTATGAGGTTCCCTCAGCCTCGCTGCACCTGTACCTCTCTCCCCAGGTCCTCCCAAGAGGAGGCCGGCATCTCCCTCAGAGCAGAAGCACACAGCAGGTCTAAGAGAGGCTAACTCCTGAGGGACACGGATTTTCCTTGCCTCTGTCTTAGTAGCAGATAGAGCCCATGGAGGCGGACAATAGCAAATTGGATAAAATCACACATGGAGATTCACTTTGCTAGGGTTTGGCATTGCTTGCCCCAACCCCAGATGGTCTCTGCCCTGAGTGGTCATTCTCATCGGGCACCTGTCATCAGTGTCTGCAGCATTTTCCCTCCCCTGACCTTCCTTCCAGTCTGGTCTCAATTACCCAGCATCCCCAGCACGGCCTCTGCTCCTCAGCCTGCCTGCTCGGTCCACTTAAAGCCTGTGACCCCCGGGCTACTAAAGCCTGACCCAGCCCTTTCTGCTGAACTTAGACCAGCATGTCTTCACTCTGAGACCATTTTCTATCTCCCAGACTCTGGTCCCTGGCCTCTTCCCTTTCAGCCGAGGAAGCAGTCATCACCAAGATGCGGAAAGTAGAAAGTGGAACCACCAAAATCCTCCTAGACTAGGCTGAGTCTCCTAGAGTGTTTAAGAGCTGGGCAGTGGGAGGGGCTCGCAAGCAGAGGGCACAGTATATGCAGAGGCTGGGGCACGGCAGCAGAGGAAGAGATGGGAAGTGTCAGCTCTTTGTCCCTATAACAAATACCTCAGATAAACCAATTTATAAAGATGAGAAGTCCGTTTTGACTCACGGTTGCAGAAGTTTCTGTCCATAGTCACTGGGTCCCCTGTTGCTTTGGGCCTGGGTGTTATGGCTGAAGTGTGTGGCAGAGAAGGCCTGCTTGTCCTGTGGCAACTGAAAAGCAGCGAGAGGAAAGAAACAGAAGAGGGAATCTAATGTCTTCTTAAAGGTAGGAACCTTCCAGGAGGCCCTATGACTCCCCTAAAAGATCCACCACTTCTCAACAGTGACACATGAGTGCTGACCTCTGCCAAGCCAAATGAAGGTTGCAGATACAAAGCATATAGCGGGAGGAGCAGGGGCCAGTGAGGAAAGCTGCTTCTGCCAAAAGAGGCCTTGCTTTATCCCCAAGAGCATGAGACCTGACAGAAGCTAATCTAGGAGCGGACTTCTCCACATATACTGGCCAACTTCCCCCCCCCCCACTCTCTTTTATCCTAGTGTTTAGCTGGGAGAGCCCCGATTAGGGCCAACACACCAGGGTGCCCAGTAGATCCCACACTTATCTCTCTCGATAAATCCCAGAGTCAAGGCCACCTCACTGGTCTCCCCTCACCACGGCCCCCAAAGCGTGTCCTGCGTTTCCTTGGGTCTTGAGGTTGTGACCAAACATGGGGATGCTGTATGGATTTGTTGGGGGCTCAGCCTTTCCCACTCCCACGTGGTGCTCCACCACACCCACTTTTTTTCCTTGTTGACTGGGGAGGGTTTGGACTGTGGTCTGGAGGAATACGGGGTTTAAGGTGGCCTCCACTGCTAGAATATGGGGTTCTTTTCCTCTGTAACTCATGGTCCCGCTTGTCATTACGTAACTGGGAGTTGCTCTCTGTCTGTCTGTCTGCAGCAGACCTGCAGGTACACGGACTCTCTGGTCCTTGCACTGGGGGTTGGGGGTGTGGAGGTGGGAGTGGGGATAGGAAGAGAGGCTGGGAATGGCCAACGAAGTGTTGCATGAATAGCTTGAGTCTTAGGCCTGGGCTCCCCAGCCTGGCATTCCTTCGCTCCCATACAGAATGGGGCCCACTTCCTGTCTGTCTTACTTCTCTCTCTACAATCATCTGGCCTAGTCAAGGCTAGAGCCGGGTCGAAATTCCTTCCCATGAGGAGACCTTTACTCCTCCGAAGGTCTAATAACAAACGGAGTCACAATTCCACCACAGTTCACTCCGGGGAAGCCAACGAGCTTACTAGGCTCCACACCAAGCCTAGTTGAGGGGTTACTGATAGGGATCTCTTCCCTCAAGAAGGCACACCAGGAAGTCTTGAGCCAGCAGGGACTATGGGCTGACTTCCCCACAGCAGCCCTGATGGATCAAGTCCCACCCCCCTAGTCTTCTCTAGCTTATGTACACTCTAGCTCCATCCGGAGACCACACACGGTTAGAACAGAATTACTTACAATGGGCCAGATACTCAGGGGAGGGTGTCGTGACCCTCCCTATCTCCCCATGGCAGTGGGGGTGGGGTGGGGCACAAACAGCAAATCCAGCTGGGATGAGATGAGCCTTTATAAGCAGGTACAGGTGAATTGCCTACGATGGTGAGCAACTGGCTCAGAGGACAATCATACACAAGCAGGCCCCAGAGCTGAGACATAGGCAGTTGGGATACCACGCAGCTCAGTCCCCAGCTGACTCCTCTGATGGAAAGATCTCCAAGGAAAACCCTGCTTGTGCCTCAAGCGGACCCCCAGCCTCAAATCTCTGCTGCTTGCTTGGAAAGGGCCACACCTCCTCCTTCCACAGGAGCTTTCGGGCAAATGTCAAAATATGAGTTCAGCCTGCAGAACCCATGAGAACTGACTCCCCCCGCCCCAGCTGTCCTCTCATTTCCCCATGCTGTCTGTCTGTCTGCATTACAGAGTCTTTCTGCTGCACTATATGATGTATTTTCCTTCATGCATGTTTGCGTGCCCGTGGGCATGGGGCCCAGGTGTTGGGTGAGCTACCCCACTGCTACTCACTTATTTTTTAGAAGGGAAGCTCTCTGGCTCTAGGGGAAACTCACCAGATGTGAGTTTGGCCAGCCTGGCTGGGTAGCAAACCCCAGGGATCCTCATGTCTCTGCCCCTGCACAGTGCTGGGATTAGAGATGTCTACCACCAGGCCCAGATATGTACATGGATGCTGGGGATCCAGGCTCAACACTTTACCCACTGAGCCGTCTCCCCTGCCTCTGCACTCTGTGTCTTGGCTCTCTTTGTCTCTGCCTGCTCTCTGTTTGCACCCCAAGCTCTTCTGGGCCTCACCTCCTTGCCGTTCCAGCTGAGACAGCCCCTCCGTTTGTCACCAGCTCGTGCTTAGAGAGCTCACAAGGCAAGTGAAGAGAAAAAGGGAGGGGGGTTCTAACACCCCAGTAAGAGACCTGAAGGAAGTGTCTCAGCGGTGAGGTGTCACTGAATAAACACACAGCTGTCCCTTTTACCTCCTCCTGACAGGAGGGGAGGACCACAGGGGAGGACCACCAGGGAAGGGAGACTGAAAGAATGAGCCCAGGGCAGAGACAGGATGATGGTGAGGCCCAGTGAACTAGATAGAAGAGCTGGAGGCAGCAGTCAGGGCCTGAAACAAAATGGGGGTGCAGGAGTCCATGACAGCACGAACCTAGCTGGGGACTTCTGACCCTGATGGCTAGGCACAGGGATTTGACAGGAGTCTATGACCATGGGATCTGTGTGTGAGTGTGTGTGAGTGTGTGTGTGTGTGTGTGTGTGTGTGTGTGTGTGTGCGCATGTGTGAGGGAGAGAAAGAGAGAGAGAGAACCTGTGTGTGCATGTATGTGCGTATGTGTACGCATGCTGTCTTAGTCAGGGTTTCTATTCTTGCACAAACATCATGACTAAGAAGCAAGTTGGGGAGGAAAGGGTTTATTCAGCTTACTTCCACATGGCTGTTGATCACCAGGGGAAGTCAGGACTGGAACTCAAGCAGGTCAGGAATCAGGAGCTGACACAGAGGCCATGGAGGGATGCTGCTTACTGGCTTGCTTCCCCTGGCTTGCTCACCTTGCTCTCTTATAGAACCCAAGACTTCCAAGCCCAGGGATGGCACCACCCACAAGGGGCCCTCCCTGCCCCCACTTGATCACTTAATTGAGAAAATGCCCCACAGCTGGATCTCATGGAGGCACTTCCCCAACTGAAGCTCCCTTCTCTGTGATAACTCCAGCCTGTGTCAAGTTGGCACACAAAACCAGCCAGCGCACACGCATACATATGTGCGCACACACACCTACTATAATTAGACGTGGCAGTCATTAGTACAATTTGCTGGGAACTAGCTGGGGCTCCCAGCCTCTAGTAGCACTTCCTGACTACCCCTGTGGGTGGAAGGGCCATGTGATCAGCTCTGGCCAATGAGCATTCCTGGCCAGTAGAATTTACTTTCCTGCTCCAGAGGTGTGTGCTCCTCCACAGGTCTCCTCAACCCCCACGCACCGCATCCGGGGCCCCACAGGTGTGAGCCTTAGCATTTCTGTCAGCCTGGGTCCTGGGGCGGCAAGCTGGTGAGGGCCTGAAGCCTGGGCCAGAACTGAACTTGGCGGTTCGATCTGGGAAGGTTTGGGACTTGTTACTGCAATGTAACCTTGCCGACCGAGTCTGATAAGAGATCTCATATGTTTACTTAATCATGCACGTACGCCTCATGTATATGAGTGAGAGTACAAATCTCCGTGTCCTTTAGATTTTATTTAAAATTTCATTTTTGTGTGTGCATGTGTGCGCTCGCGGGCGCATGACTGGATGTCGGAAGACAACTCCTGAGAGCCAGTCCTTTCCCTCCACCGTGTAGGTCCTGGAGATGGAACTCGAGTCGTCCCGGTCAGGACTTGTGGCATGTATTCTTAAGTCTTTATCTGATGAGCCACCTTACCCTCTGCTGTGTTTCTGACGCACACATCCAGCTTTGAGCAAGCCAAAGACGTCTCTTCCTCCTCCCATCCCCTCACACCGTGAAACGTGGGGCTGCTGGCTCTAATCCCTCTGCAGCTTCTCTTATTTCCCTGAGGGATCCTAAGGTGGTTATATCTTGGGCTTCCAGTTCCATTTCTGACCCCCATATTGCTGGCAGAATGAGTCACTCTGGGGTGGGGATGGTGACCCGAACCGGGCCACTTAGAACCTTGCTATTGGGACCGTCAGGGAAGCGTAGGTCTTTCCACTGGAATGAGAGACAGAGGGGGCAGGTCTCACGGGGGTTGTGGGGGTGGACAGTCAGGTAGACTGAGGAAAAGAGACCGCAGGGTCTTGGGGTTGGCCCTGCCCCATCTTACTAATGATGCCGCCTATGGTCAATGTAGGGACACGAGAGCATACTAGCCTACTAGAATCTTGTTGATTGATTGATTGATGATTGATTGATTGATTGATTGATTGGGACAGGGTGTCATGTGTATCAGGCAAGCCTGGAACTTTCTAAATGGCTGAGGATGACCTTGAACTTCTGATCCTCTTGCTTCTAGTTCCTAAGTGCTGGGATTACATATCTGATCCCCCCACGGTAGTTCGTGCAGTACTGCGGATTGAACCCAAGCCTGCTAGTACACTACCAACTGAGCTCAGCCCCCGCCGGCTGGCCTTGGGTGGATTGGCAGGACTCAGAATAGACAGCAGAGGACAGCTGGCACCCGCCAGGACCACTTCCTGGACCATCACAGGTTGCGTCTTTGTGACTGGCCCTGGCTGTTGACGTAGGTCCCTCTTCTCTGCCTGATGCAGCCTAAGGGGAAGAGATTCCCTCCTCCCATTTTTCCTGGATCTGAAAAAACAAAAACAAAAACAAAAACAAAAACAAAAAACCGGGAAGTCCCTTTCAAGGGGCGGGAGAGATAACTTTGTGGGTGAAGGCGCCTGCTGCCAAGTCTGACAGCCTGAGTAAAACCCCAGGAACCACACAATGGAAGGGTAGAGCCACCTCCTACAAGTTGTCTTTGTTCTCCAAGCCCATGTCTTGGCAGGCATACACAGACAGACAGACGGGCGCACACACAAATAAATGTAATAAACACTCTGTTAGATCCCCTTCGGATTCTGTCCACCCTTCTCCTGGTTTTAAGGGATGCTACTGCTCTAGCAGGCAGCATGGGGGACACCTCTCTTTGAACTTTAGCTTGACAGTTAGCATCCCCTGCCGGTTTCTCTCCCCCTCCAGCCCACACCCTCATTAAGCGGTCCTTGAATGACTCAGATGGAATGGACCCCGCTTCCTGCCGAACTGGATCATTAATAAACTGTCTAGTGCCAACTTCCCAGGCACCGGCAGCACTTCTCACAGATGCCCTCGGCCGTTCCACATCTGCCTCTGCTGCCTCCCGTGTCCTGTCGGTGACTTCACTCTCCCAGCTCCCAGTGAGGTACTACTTCTCCCACGGACATAGCCTCCCTCTCAGGTTCTTCCCACTGCCTGTTCTGACCCAGGGCTGTTCTCTCTCCTGGCCGGTGAGCTCTGCTCCCCACGGGGTCTTCAGCCACAGTGTAGGCTGGGAGTCCAGCCTTGGTCCATAGACTCTGGTCAGAATTTCCAACTGCTTCCAGTAGCGAGGCTGGGTGTCCTTGAATCCCCTCAAACATAGCACATTCCGAGTTGAAACTCCTTCTCTAAGCCCACTCTCCCTCCGTGTGACCTTTCAGAGAGTGGAGTTGACTTTGCCCCGCCCCCACCCCACCCACCCCCGCACAGGATGCTGTCTGGATGTCCAGTTTGCCATCTGTTTCCTTCCTTCCGGGTCCTGTTTCGTAAATCTCTCTTAATGCATCCTCACCACCCTGGCACGGCTCCCCGCCGTCCACCTTCACCATACAGAGACTCCTTAAGTGACGTCCCAGGCTCCCACACCCTCTGGAGCCACCCTCCACATTACAGATCTGAGCCTGAGACTCCCCTGCTCAGAACCATCCCATGACAAACTGGACCTGCCCCGTGATCTGCCCCCCACTGTCCCTCTCCTATGTTGGCTCCTCCAGAGCGCTCAGCCTGGGAGCATAGAGCTACCTCCAGTACCCCACTCCTCATCACTCTGCCTTAGCTACCCCAGCCTTTCTGACCTTTGGCCCATCCTGCTCAATCTTGGTCAGTCTGCCTGTCTGACTATCCCTCCCTCTTCCCCTTGTTTTCCTGCTTCCTTCCTTCCTTCCTTCCTTTCTTTGAAACAGGCTTTCACTATGTAGATCAGGCTGGCTTCAAACTCACAGAGACTGGCACGCAGAGACTGGCGTGCACCACCATGCCTGGCATCTTGCTTATAGCTTAAAACCACATTAGTGGCGTTTTTCCTCCAGACAGGGCTAGGCATGCCAGATGGTTTGCTTTGCTCTCAAGAGGAATAAGGGGGCTGTGGAGTAGAGGAAGGGAAGCCCCTCCCCACTGTTAGCTACCCCTTCTCAGAGCCTTCTCTTCACAACCTTCCTGGGTTTGATGGTAGCCGCGGGTCTGTCACTGCCTGGCAGTAGGATGCTCAGCTAGCCGCTGAACTTTTTCTGGGCTTTCCCTGTAGAACGTTCTGCAGGTCCCTGTAGTTCCATGGCTCTGGGAATGCGTTTCTCTCAGGCAGTAACTTTTATCTCCGATGCATGACTGCCGGCCCTGCCTCGGGCTCCCAGGAACTACCAGGAAACTTGGGCTCCAGGTGACAAGTTTTCTCACGGAACCCCAGTATCCTCTGTAACCACACCCTCAGGTCCTTTCCTGTCTTACCCTTTGTACTGTAGCTGAATCCCAAGGAAGGTTCCCCACAAGGCTGTCCATCCTGGACCCTCTTATCCCTACCGGCTGGTGTCGGGGCTGCTAGAACAGGCTTACACCTTCAACGCTGGGTTCAGCCTGCGGAAGAGCTAACCAGCTCCACCCACCCACCCACCTTCAGCCCCACTCCCCTTGGAATCTGGAATCGGCTTCTGCATTTTCAAGAACAATAACCTGGCTGGCTATTTGAAGGAAGAACTAGAGTCTAGGAAGTAGGAAGAGGAGGGTAGAGAAAAAGGAAGGATTTAAAGCACGACCGGAAGACGGCAGGAGAGTGACTCAGATGACTAGGCTAAGCATCTTAGCATGAAGCCTTTCTCTTGCCCTTCTTTGGGGAGCAGTTTTCAATCAGGTCCATTATTTATGAGCCTGGGGGGGGGGGGGAAGGAAAGAAAGGAGGATCACGTGGTCCTACCGTCACGGAAACCCGTCTCTGAACGGGCCTCGAACCCGAGCGCCCCCTTGTGGGTAACAGAGGAATAGCACTCACCGCTGGCCGGCCCAGTCCTGGGAGCTAATGGCGCTCCAGGTGGCAGGAGGCAACTTGATCTATCAGCTGGTTGAGCCATTCATTATCTCCGGGCACATCCATCATTATCCTCATCAGCCCGTAAGATGGTGGCCTTTCTGGTCCGTCCCATCCTGCCATCTGCCATGGACGCCTGGATAGTTCCTAGCCGTCACTGAAAGCTCTGGGTGTCTGCCCACTTGATGGCTCTTTCCTCCGGCCTTGGGTCCAGTAAGTTCCCTTTGAGGTTCTTCCATCTTGTCTCCCTGCCTAGTCTCCGGGCATTCATCATGGCCTGGACTCAGTCTATGTCTGTTGCCCTCCCCCCTCCCTCCTCCCTCCCCTCCTCCCTCCCTCCCTCTCTCCATGTGTAGCCGCACACCTATTACCTGGCAGTCGCCCATACATCATGCAAACCCTATTATCCATCATTTATCTACATATGTATCATTCATGCTTCCAGCCATCTATTATCCATCAGCTCCTTGAAGCCTCTTTTGAAGTCCCGCACTTTGCCACCGGGGTTAAGGCTGTCAAGCCTGCTTTCCCCAGCCAGGAGAACAAAGACACCAAAGCGACTTAGAGGGAACACAGAGAGGCCACTGGAGGCTTGGGGGGAGGGGGAGACGGGACGGAGGGGGGGGGGCCGGATTAAGACAGCTGGGAGTTCAAGTTTAGAGGAGAGCAGAAAGACTCAGAGATGTGTCAGCTCAGAGTCTTCCACTCAGAACTTTAGTAGTCCTTGTCTCCGTGACTGGTGACTCTTCTCTCTCAGTTAGTTACCCAGAGACCCAAGAGGGCTAGGTGCCATTTGCTGCCAGTGGGGCTTATTTGCCAAAGGGATGATGATTTCTGAAGGAGAGGCTGTGTGATAGTTTGTATACGCTTGGCCCAGGGAGTGGCACTATTAGGAGGTGTGGCCCTGTTGGAGTGGGTGTGGCCCTTTTGAGTGGGTGTGGTCTTCTGGAGCGGGTGTGGCCTTGTTGGGGTGGGTGTGGCTTTATTGGAGTGGGTGTGTCTCTGTGGGTGTGGGCTTTAAGACTCTCACCTTAGCTGCCTGGAAGCCAGTCTTCCCCTAGCAGCCTTCAGATGAAGATGTAGAACTCTCAGCTCCCCCTGCACCATGCCTGCCTGGATACTGCCATCCATGTTCCCAACCTTGATGATAAGGGACTGAACCTCTCTGAACCTGTAAGCCAGGACCAATGAAATGGTGTCCTTACAAGAGTTGCCTTGGTCATGGTGTCTGTTCACAGCAGTCAAATCCTAAGACAGGCTCTGTGGGGCTGTAGCCCATGTGCTTTGAGGGTCACGGGACCGGGAGATAGGGATGGAGCTGTGACAGAGGCCAAAGGCCCCTTCCCACCACGCATGTGTGTTCGTGCTCCAACACCGTGACAGGAATCCAGATTTTAGAGTCAGGAGTCCTTTTAGCTAAAGAATTCTTGCTTAACCATCACGAGCCCCTCTCGGCCTCACACTGATTTTATAAGCTTTGCTCCTCGTGGTGATGAGACCGTGGCCAGCTTGCCAGCATCCCAGCATCTCTCTTGCATGGTTACCTGGAAGGGACTAGTAGGCTGTGGTTCTTTACACCTTTGGTTTTCCCGCTTCCTCTTGACTGCCAGCATTCCTGTGTCCCTCACACTCACAGAGGGAGCAGAAAGAGCCCTTGCACCCGGGATGGAGCTCTTTTTGTACCTGTTTCAGAATCCCACACCTGGAGCAGGAGGGAAATCTCCTATCTTGCCAATTAGGAGGAAATGACCCAGGGTTCTGCCTGCCCCAGAGAGACAGGACAGTCAGGGACAGAGAGTTCTGGCAGTGGGCTCTCAGTCTCAGGACACAGTGTGGGCTCCAGACTCCCAAACCGTGCCCATGAGTGGAAAACTCATTTCTGGGGGCTCCCGCCGCAGCCTTCTGGCAGGCTGTGGACCTGCCAAAGAGCAAGGTTCCCAGAAAGGCCAGAGCAAGGTACTACGGGCTGAGTGAACACGTGTGAACACGTGTGAACACGCTGCCTCTTTCCCTGACATCTTCCTCGGGGTAGGAAAAAAGTCTGGGATGAAGGTTAAAGGAGACACTGAAACAGAATTGTTAGATGATATTGTGGTCATACAGGCAGATTGATGACAGCATGGTGGGGTGCTAAAGAGAGGATATTAGGGTCCATGTGACATAAGTGGGGGGGGTCTCATAGCTTCTGGAAGATAGGAAAGGTTTTACAGTACAATCCTAGCCAGGCTTTCTGACTTGCAGGGATGGAGAGAGCAAGGCCTGTGGTCACCGATCCCCCCTCAGATGCAAATTCCCTTTGCCAGGTGAAAAACCCTGACACGCGGAAGTCTGTTAGCCAGAAACCCACAGACAACGTCGGTAGCTGTTAAAGGGGAAGGGCTGCCAGGATGAGTGCCTGAGCGTAGCTGGATTCTTTTTAAAAAGTGTGTGTGTGTGTGTGTGTGTGCCCCTGCAAACTGCAAAGGCCAGGAGGTGGCATCAGACCCCTCAGAACTGGAGTTAGAGGCGGTTGTGAGGTGTCTGATACGGGTGCACCATACCATGCATCAAACTCTAGTCCTCGAGCTGGAAAGATGGCTCAGCAGGTAAGAGCACTGACTGTTCTTCCAGGTCCTGAGTTCAATTCCCAGAAACCCTGTGGTGGCTCACAACCATCTGTAATGGGATCTGACACCCTCTTCTGGTGTGTCTGAAGAAATCGACAGTGTACTCATGAATAAAAAAATAAATCTTTAAAAAAACAAAACCAAAACTCAAGTCCTCTACAAGAGCAAAGGGTGGTCTCTCTGCCCCAGTAGCTGGAGTCTGACATTGCATGCTCTCTTTGATTCCGGGGTTCTGACACCCACCTTGCAAATGAGTTTAGGGACTGGGTTTGGGAGAGACAGGGGTATCTGGAGCTCCAAGGGTTAAAAAGCACTTAGCAACAGCACATAATAAAAGAAAAATGTAAGAGAAAGAATATCCTAAGAACTTAATAAGCCACACACAAAATTATCACGATTCTTTTCCTAGCCAGTTGAGTTTTCAGTGATTAAGAAAATGCAATTTCCTGTAATTAAATCTTAACAAGGAATGTTATTAAAAACACTCTGTCCCAGCTCCTGTAATAATTGTGTGCTACCCCAGAACAGTAAACAGAATTAGACTTTGCCTCGCACATGCTAATCCATGCATCGTTTCGATCAAATTTGTCCTAATAACCTGTCGTCTTTTGAGACAGGGAAGGCAGGCAAGAGGCAGCCAGGCCCGAAGGCCAGACAGGACCCTGTTCTGGGAACACTGGCTTTGCCCCAGCTCTGGCGGGATTAGCCTTACTGAGCACGTACTGCATGCCAGACCCTGAGCTCAGCAGGTTGCAAGTGTAACATGAGATTTTACTTGTATCCCACACAGCCTGAACTTGTTACCAGATGGAGGCTCAGAGGTCTTTCTTCTTTGTTCCTTTGAGACAGAGTTTCACAAGGTAGCTCTGGCTGTTCTGGAACTCACTATGTAGAGCAGGCTAGCCTCGAATTCACAGAGAGCTGCCCACCCATCCCCCTTCCTGAATGCTGGGATTAAAGGTGTCCCACTTTTAATCCCAGCCCTTAGGGAGTTTTTGTTTTGTTTTGTTTTGTGTTTTATTTTTTGGGGGG
>JADRCD010230986.1:0-24780 GCA_019843815.1 Montemys delectorum
CCCCCCCCCCCCCGTGTCCAACTTGAGCAGTTTTTCTTTGGGGGCTTTATTAAAGTGAGTCTTCAGCTTTGGAAAATGGTGGTCTGTGAGCATTGCTGGGATTACTTATTTAGCAGGTCTGGAGTGTGCTTGGGGACTGTAGAGAGCTGGGCTGTTGGCCTTGTGAATGATGTGATGATATATGGCTTTGGGGGGGTTAGTTTCCAACTCTCAGGCCCCATTTCCACAATAGCCTTGTCTAAGAGACCTGTCTGATTAATCTTGTTGGGCTTCTACTGTGTATGTGTGTCCGTCCATTTTATACTCATAGCCAGCCTGTGAGAACAGCACTATCACTGCTTTCAGCAGAGGAAGAAGTAAAACCAGAAAGAGGTCAAGAAGCAGGCTTGCACTAGTCAGTGAGTAGTAAAACCAGCATTCAGACTCACTGAATGGCTCTCAAGCCTGGCTCCTCAGTTTTCCCCGCCTCCCCTGACATGTAGTCCAGTCCATCAGACCCTTTGTTTGGGTGGATTGAAACTCCCTGAAAAGGCAGTAGTGGGTGGCATTTTGTGTTGAATGTTAGAGAATTGCAGGGTATATGGAATAAACATTTATAAATTCGTATTAAGAAGAGGATGAAAGGGCTACCTCCAGGACCTGCATTTGGCCTAGCTCGGCTTGTATTTTTTCCACTGGACCACATTAGGGGGTGCACTGAGGGTTGACAGTTGCGCTGCAATAAACACTAAGTGTCACACATTTTTTAGGGTTTAGAAGCTATCACTAAAGCATTCCATAGGACTCCTAGTGTATTGAAAATGTCCAGAACTGAGCAAAGATATCATTAGCCACTAGCGGTAGATATAGAAAGTGATTCATGGAGGAAACTTTTTTCTCCTGGATCTCTAAAAAGAAAATTAAAGAAAAATGGCTATTATCTTTCCTGTCATCCATGATGCCAAAAATAGAAGTGATTCGGGGACACGTAGGGACAGTGGGCGCCAGCAGAGCAGAGCTCATCTAACCTCTGCTGGGAATTCACGCGTCCCACCCTAGCTATTCAAGTCCCTGACTTTCAAACCTTGAGCTTCCTGTCTACAAAACCTTGTAGATCATGAGCAGCATCTATGCCTAAGGAATTGTTAATATGTATAAGATGACATTTAACAGCCGTCACAGTCGCCCTTTTGCATAGTTACTGCAGGTTTATAGAAATACAGTTAGCTTGGAGCGTAGTAAGTCTGACATGTTTTGTTTTTCCTTCTGCTGTCACTTATTCTCACAGTGGAGATTGTGGACTCAGTGGAGGCCTATGCCACAATGCTGAGAAACATCTTCGATTTCAACGCACTGAAGGAGCTTCTCTCCGGTCCAAACAGACTGAAGATCCGCATAGATGCCATGCACGGAGGTACGTGCTAGAGGATCTGCGAAGATGGGGAGCTGCTCTCTGCTGTGTGTGCCGTGATGCCTCCACAGACCTCTTCTTAAGCCTCTGACGGCTTAAACAGAGCTACTTCACAACCATTTCAGATTCATGTTTGCAGTTTGCAAACCTCATTGTAGGCAAGCAGAGCGGTAGAGATGTCCCTTGCGGTAAGCTGGTGTGAAGGTCACTGTTTTCACAGCAAGTCCTGAGCTTTGAGTCCCTTGCAGCTGTTGTGGGTGCTCTTCTGTCCCTCAGCGGGTCACCCACATTCTGCTTATGCACCCTCATATACTCTGAAGGGTGACATTGGCCTGCTGACTAGCTAGCTGTGGGGGACATACTCTCCAGCCCCACCCCCACTGCTTCCACACACTTCTTTTCTTAGCTGAGGGCCAGGACAAGCCGAGGATTAAACTCAGCAGCAACAGGATGTGTGTCTCTCCCGCCCTTCTTCCTCTGTGGGCTGTTTGACCAGGCCAGTAGGGACAGCCGTGACTATGAACTGAAGCCATGAGACGTTCCCGTATGTAGATCATGACAATTCATGACTACTTAGACTTTCTGCTTATTCTGCTGCCACCCAGGACTGGAGAGTATTTGAGTGGTAGGGGTGTAGAACCCACACACTTGTCCGTGTGGTTGGGGAAGGATGCATTGCCTGAGCCCTTCCATGGGTCTGAGCAGAGCTTCCTGATACACTGTGCAGACCACCCTGAGAAAATCTACTGTTGGGCTGCAGCCTTCCAGGGGCTCCTTGCTAGCCCTCTGGTTTTGATAGACCGCGAGTCTCTTTCCTCCTTCATATGAAAGGTCTGTGCCCTCCTCAGCTAGTCAGCAGAGCTGAGGGCCTCCACTGCGCATGTTTGGGGAGTGGGGAGAGACTCAGCAGATGACTCCCTTCAAAGACTATGGTGTCTGGGGATAGGAAGTTGCCCACGCCATTCTTATTCCCACAGTGTGCATCTCACCCGGCAGCCATTCCATGTTTTAGTAAGTTTTACGGTTTGGCTATTCATCCTTTAATTTGTTACAGTTGTGGGACCGTATGTAAAGAAGATCCTCTGTGAAGAACTTGGTGCCCCCGCAAACTCAGCTGTGAACTGTGTTCCCCTGGAGGACTTTGGAGGCCACCACCCTGACCCCAACCTCACCTATGCTGCTGACCTGGTGGAGACCATGAAGTCAGGAGAGCATGATTTCGGGGCTGCCTTTGATGGTGATGGGGTATGTATAAGTACTTTTTTTTTTTCATGGCTGGAGAGACAGCCGTGGGTGCTGGGAACTGAACTCTTATATTTTTGGTTGTGAGCCTAGCCTTTAACAGCTGAGCCATCTCTCCAGCCCGTATAAGTACATTTAAATGATTTTTCATGCAAGCTGGGCCTTGTAGATTCGGAGAAAATGGACAGTTTGTTTGTTTGGTTGGTTGGTTGTTTTGTTTTGTTTTTTGTTTTGTTTTGGTTTTTTGAGATAGGGTTTCTTTGGAACTCACTCTATAGACCAGGCTGACCTCAAACTCAGAAATCCACCTGTCTCTGTCTCCCAAGTGCTGGGATTAAAGGCATGTGCCACCACTGCCCAGCTGAAATGGACAGTTTCTGCCAGGCCATTGGAGCCTGCTGAGTAGCTTACAAGAGGCCCTTGTTACACCAGAGGCCAGGGCCAAATGATAAAAGACCTTCCTGAGCAGAAACATAACCAGTGCGGGTTTAGGTCCCAGGTAGGGTTGAATGGCTCTGCTCCAGAAGCTGCAGGAGGTCTAGGTACGGGTCCTAAGCTAGGTTTCAGCCAGGCCCTGATTCGTCATTTACTCTTTACAGAAGGGCTTCATCTTATAACATACCCATGCATTCATTAATACTAGCTGGATAATGAAACTATTGATAGCCAGTGTAATGAGTAATATAATGAGTAGGTTTTATTCTTTCCCTAAAGTAAAAATTGTGTATATAAGTTTCTCCTTACATTGGTAACCGTGTGAAAACAAAGGAGATTGCGTAAGGTGTGTATTCCTGTGTGTCACAGACAGTAAATGCTCTGCTTATTCTGATGAGGTTTTTTTGGTGTTGTTGTTGCTTTCCCAGCTAAAAGCAATTGCTTCCTGAAAGTTAATTTTTCTGACATCAGAATTTAGGAAAATTGCCGGGTGGTGGTGGTGCGCGCCTATAATCCTAGCACTTGGGAGGCAGAGGCAGGCAGATTTCTGAGTTCGAGGCCAGTCTGGTCTACACAGTGAGTTCCAGGATAGCCAGGGCTACACAGAGAAACCCTGTCTCGAAAAAAAACAAAAACAAAAACAAAAACAAAAAACAATCAAACAAAAAAATTTAGGAAAATTGAAGGGGCTCAGGGCAGATACTGTATCACCAGGTGTCTTCCAGTGCAGTGCGGGATGTGCTGCCGTTTCCCTCAAGTTCCCAGGTGCTTGAGAGGCACCTTGGCAGCGGTGAGGGTGGCAGCCTTTTTTGTTGGGTCGAGTAGCAAATGAAAGGAACCATGATTTAGAAGTCCTTCCGTAAAGAAGTCTGCCTTTGTTCCTCAAAGGATGCCCAGTAGACCTGTCAAACTGCATCAACAGCCAACTGTTTCCTCTCTTGTACATCCTTTCTCCTCCTCTGGGAGAGACATGATTGGTTCCAGAGTTTGGAAAGGTCGAGGAGGTTAAAGTTAGTGGCCCCAAGAGGGAGAACAGAGGGCTTAGCTCAAAGGGGGTTTGTGCTTGCATTTTAATTGAAACCAGTTTTAACTCTCGGGCACGGAGGTGCCTTTGGTCCCACAGTTTTATACAAATCCACTAAACAGTCCAGTGTTTAAAACACGGTGTGAGTATAGGATCCATGTTGAATTTTGGAAAACTCTACAGATTGTTGTTTCTTTTGTTTACTGGTTTACTGTCTGATTAAAGGGTCTTACATTGAATCTGCTTTCTTCCTCAGGATCGGAACATGATTTTGGGCAAGCACGGGTTCTTTGTGAACCCTTCTGACTCTGTGGCCGTCATCGCTGCCAACATCTTCAGCATTCCGTATTTCCAGCAGACCGGGGTCCGTGGCTTTGCACGCAGCATGCCCACAAGCGGTGCTCTGGACCGGTAGGTCTCCATTCTTGGGCCCACCTGTCTCCAATCACACCGTTCTTCATTATGCCCAGCACTGTGCCTGGAGCATTCGTCCTCCGCTTCCAGGACAGCCAGCGGCTGCAGTCTTTCAAGAATGAAGTATTTTGAAGGGGCTGGAGAGAGGGCTCAGTGGTTAAGAGCACTGCTCTTCCAAAGGACCAGGGTTCGATCCCTAGCATCTACATGGTGTCTCATAGCCATATATAATTTCAGTTCCAGGGGGATCCAATGTTCTCTTCTGACCTCTGAGGGCACTGCACACATGTAGCATATATATACATGTAGTCAAAGCAGCCATATACATAAAATACGTTTTTAAAGAGTCATTTAAAGTAACTTCAGACTTTAATCAGAACTGATTACCCTTGCAGGCTTAAATGCAGTGATGCCTCATTTGTCCAAATGCTAAAGCAGAAAGCTCAAATAAGTAAAATAGGGGAAAATACATGTTTGGCAAACAGACGAAGATCAGTAAACAGAGTCTCAGATTTTCTTACATGTCTGTTCACTTGGGCATTTTTCATTTATAAAAGGTGGCTTATGAGATCCATGGAAAATGATTAAAAATAAAAGGTAATAAATAACAAATGGGGGCCGGCCGGTGGTGGCGCTCGCCTTTAATCCCAGCACTTGGGAGGCAGAGGCAGGTGGATTTCTGAGTTCGAGGCCAGCTTGGTCTACAGAGTGAGTTCCACGACAGCCAGGGAAACTTTGTCTCAAAAATCCAAAAAAATAAAAAACAAAAAACAAAAAACAAACAAACAAAAAAAAACAAATGGGATGCTTTAGAATGTCAGGACCTCAGGAATCTTCCACTAAATTAATGGCAAAGAGTGAATGAGGAAAAGGCCCTGGGAGTGAGAAAGGAAGAGTGTATTGGTCCAGGCACTTACAGCAGTGGCTAAGCTTACAAATGATCCCTTGGCCAGGACAGTAAATATTTTACATGTTTGATTAAGTCATTCAGTTCTTATTAAGTGCTGTTAATAACCCCACTTTATTGATGGGTGTCAAAGGTCAAGGAGGCTGATTAAATTCAGCCAGCTAGTAAGTGGCTATGTCAGGCTAGCTGGATAATGAAACAATTTATAGCCAATATAATGATTATGTTAAGAAGATGAACATTGTGTATATAAATTTCTCCTTACATTGGTAACCGTGTGAAAACAAAGGAGATTGTGTAAAGTGTGTATCCCCGTGTGTCACGGACAGTAAATGCTCTGCTTATTATGATGAATTTATATTTTTGTTGCTTTACCAGCCAAAAGCAATTGCTTCCTGAAAGTTAATCTTCCTGACATCAAACTTAGGAACATTGAATGTGGAGCCCCAGCCCTCAACCACTGAGCCACACAGTGTCCTCAACCACTGAGCCACACAGTGCCCTCAACCACTGAGCCACACAGTGTCCTCAACCACTGAGCCACACAGTGCCCTCAACCACTGAGCCACACAGTGTCCTCCTCTGAAGGGGAGATGGTTGCAGAAGTACCACTGGCTCCACTTACATTAATAAGGAAAAAGAATTGGTGCTGGGACAGTGAGTAGAGTTCTTCATGTACTCCATCTCTTGATCCTCCCCGAACTCTTGACTTCAAGAGAGAGGAGCTGGGAGTCAGGAATTGCCAGCCTTGGCTAAGATACCACAGCTGACCAAGAGCAGCACCCAGAAGCCAGTGCTTCTGCCTCCAGATCCGACATTTGGAACTCAGAGCTGGCTGGTGACCACACTATGGTGGCCGCAAAGTACTTTCTATGTCTTTTCAGGAATACTTTAATTAGAATCTTTGGAATTATTGATAACTTGTATAGACTCAAAACTGAAAAACCTTATTTCAAACAAAAGTGCTCTTACGGTTCTCAGAACGATAGATGTGCTTTTCTTTTCTGTTAGAATCCAGACAAGCCACCTAACTTTGCTTGAAAGAAGGGGGCAGGAACCTGGAATACACCCCTCACAGAGACCGCATTAAAATGACCAAGCAACTTCCACTACTTGAACAGAAGGGGGTTTGGGGAGGTGGTTTTTTTTTTTTTAAGTCACTGAAAAGTTCTTTCCAGCCCTGGGAATCTCCTGCAGGGCTGAGCTTGCTAAGCACTCTCCCCACTGCTGAGCTACAGGTCCAGCCCTTCAGAGAGGTCTTCATTAGTCTGAATCTGTAATAGGAAGGAATAAAAGATTTGTAGGAGGAGAAAGAGACTGCTCATGAGAATGGGTGAGGCTATTTGGGATGGGAGACTCCACAGCAGGACATCTAGTGACAAGAAAGAAATACTGGCTGGACATTGAGTACCATGCTGTGGGTCATGTGACCTGCTCTGACCTGCACTTTCCCTGAGAAATGCTGACCTCTGTGATTATTAATGAGCACACCAAAACACCATTCTGTGGCTCTTTATAGAATGCTTGTAGATGTGTTCTGTATCCAGACCCATGGGTTTCAATACTCCAACCCTGCTGTTTTACTACAGTTAAACTTCAAGTGTTAAACTGATCTGAATTAGTTCTTTCTTCTCTTCTTTGCTCCATGTTCCTCTGGATCCATACAGAAGAGCCCCTGTGCCCAAGTTTCCTTTCCTTTTCTAATTTCCCTACAGTTATAGAATCGTGTTGACCTCTAAGCAATGTTAAATGGGGCCCTCGCTTACAATGATGGTTGATCTTTTCCATCCTCACATGGCCCCGGTCGAAGTCCTGCTGTGATGTAACTTTGATTTCATGCCTTTGAAGGGTAGCAAATGCCACAAAGATCGCTTTGTATGAGACCCCAACTGGCTGGAAGTTTTTTGGGAATTTGATGGATGCAAGCAAGCTGTCCCTCTGTGGAGAGGAGAGCTTTGGGACTGGTAAGTGGCACTCATGCTAACATTTTTTTTTCTCTCACAACTGCTGCCTCAGGGGAATGATAAGACCGCCTAGATCCTGGAATAGCTGATGAGCCCTAAATCAAGACACGGTTTATTTATGACAACCCGGTAAAGCATACACATTCAAAAAGCAGTGGGCGCATTTGGACAGGAGGACTGGCTTTACTTTCATAGGATTACAACTGCTGAGGCAGGAAGTTTGGGGGCCTTCTTGGCAGCATTGGACATTGAGTCTCTAGGGATTAAACACAGGGTAAACACAGTTTTCTTCCCTTCGTGGCCAAGGAAACCTTAACAAATGTTTTCATTTCCAAGAAGAAATATGGTAGAACAAGTCACTTTTTTTTTTTTTTTTTTTTTTTTTTTGGTTTTGTTTTGTTTTTATGTAAGAAAAGGGTTAGGGCATAGCATTAAATCTTTTCCTTTCATGGATCCAAGTTTTCTGTAGCAACAAGTTATGATTTATCAGGGTTAACTAAAGGAGACCTTCAGTATAAAACTAACTAGATGGGTGAGAATAATGTAAAAATACAGCCTTAGCATGAGGGTCTCTGTGTGGACTGAATTGGAGGAAGGGTGGCAGGGAATAGAGTCTGGTGATCTCCGAGCCCCATTTCTGTGCTTACCACACTTGTGTCTGCCAGTCGAAATACTGATCTGAGCTCTGGTCTCCCTCAGATTCTGACTCTCCCTACCCTCCTGTCGCATCGGGTCTGTAATGGTGCTGCGTAGCACGGGCTTATGTCTAGCCAGGCTGCAAGGCTCTCCAGTAGTCCTACTCCTTACATTCTCTCCACCCAACATTTTAAAGTACAGGGGCTCATCTCTGTGGTCCTGTGTTACTCTCCGGTCACCATTTAGTGAGGAAAAGATCCAAAGCAAGCATTCACCAAGCCTTGCGATTGAGGGCACTCGTGCATGTCAGTCAGGACCAAATACAGATCTTTCCTCGAACTGCAGAGTCTGTGCTAGGAAATCTGAGCTGATAGATGCCCTGCAGGTTTTTATGAAGTTCCAAGCAGTTCACTGTTCTTGGGAGAATGGCAGCACTTCTTGATAACAAATTGATCTGATCGAATTTGGGGTTAAGAAAGATAGGTGAAAGTCAGGCGGTGGTGGCACACGCCTTTGATCCTAGCACTTGGGAGGCAGAGGCAGGAGGATAGCTGTATTTGAGTTCTAGGACAGCCAGGTTTATACAGAGAAACCCTCTCTTGGAAATACAAGAGTGGAGGGGCGGCTATGAGAATGGTGAATTTGGGCTTGAACAATATTCACAGAGGACACTAGCTTTCCCAGAATTCTTGATCCTTAATAAGAGAATATAAGACAACTGCTTAGTCCTGTCCCTTGTCACCTAATGAGGGTGGTGCCACTTAGCTCCATGAATTTGACTGCTCCCTGTGAGATGGTTTTTCCCCCTGGAGTTTCCAGTGGTCTCTAGTCAGTCAAGGTGCAGCACGGGCCAGTCTTCTGGTCCCCCCCTTTCATTTTCTGGGCTAGGAGCTGAGTCTTGAGCATGCTAGGCAAACACTGCAGCAAAGCAACATCCAGCTCGGTCACTCTTCATCACGGAAGAGGAGCTTTTCAGCCGCAGACACAATGTCTAAGCTTTTGGGTCTGCATCCCTAGTGGGTTGCAACAGCGCTGAGCTGGGTCTGCATCCCTAATAGGCCGCATCAGCACTGAGCTGGGTCTGTATCCCTAATGGGCCACATCAGCACTGAGCCTGGAGAACAGGGAAGGATCTAGAGTCAGATTTCCTAGAGGGTAGGTAGATTTGTGGAAGAATACTAGTTTCCTGAAAACTAGTTTGGGAAATTTGAATAGTGAATCATACTGGTATTAGCACTTGAAAGTTCCAGAATATTTTATTATAAGAACCCTGTTAATACCGTTTTACTCATTCCTCTACATACACACACACACACACACACACACAGGCACACACAGATATACACATATACATACATACATAGATACATACAGACACACACACACAGAAATATACACACATATACGCACAGACACACAGATACACAGATATACACACATACACACAAATGCACACAGATAGATACTCATACACACATACACATATTACATGCACTAACATACATATACATAGATACACATAGACACACACACAGATATACACACATATACACAAACACACACATATATGCACACACACACACACACACACACACACACACACATGCATTAACATTTTCTCCCATGGGCCCATTCGGGAAGTGTTCATTGTGCAGGATGGGTCAGAGCCAAGCAGGAGTGTGTGGCATTGACTGACTGAGAAAAGGCCTAAAGGCTACATATCACAACTGTTGACATAGGCGGCAGATCTTCAGGCACCTGCAGCAGTACTCAGATCCTGTGTCCCCAGGTTACTCATTGCTCCTTCCTCCAGCTTCTTCACTTCACATTGTTGGTGGATTCTCCATCACCAGCTTTTCAATGCTTCTGAGTTCATCAGTGCCTCTCGTGGACATCATGCCCCAAACTGATCCCAAATCTTCAGGACCTGACAACTGAAGAGTGTGTGTGTGGGGGGGGGGGCGATTGTGTCTAGTGAGCTGGGCACTCTTCTTTTTTTTGGTGCAGCTCACTCATGTTAGCTTTTAGGATGCCCTGTAATACTGTTGAACTTACATCAGTTAGTGTGGAATGTACCCGTTTGTCTGTCAAGGAAAACTGTCCTTGTTATATTTGTGGAGCTGATGGCTTTGAATGAGAGTGTCAGACTTTAGACTGTGGATTGATCAAGTTGGTTCTTATTAACCCATTCAGCCAGACCTGGTGCCAGCCATGTTTTTCTCTTCCCTGATACCTTTTATATTCAGAAAGATAAAATCTCCTGAGACAACCCTACAGCTCTTCCTGTCTTTGAGAAAAAGGGAAATTGTTAAACAGTTTGTAAGAGAGAGGCGAATTATTGAATTGCTAAGTGTGGCGAAAACTAGGCTGCACATTTGTGTCTCTGATGATGCGCCCAAGTGGAACTGGCTCACTCATCTGAATCCCGGGTTCCTCAGTTACAGAGGCGTCTTGTCCACCACCATGTCCGTTCCTGGTAAATGTCCCCATAGCTCCTTTCAGGGTGGATGGGAGTGAGCCTATAGAATGTTTCAGTTCCCTGATTTTGCCAGTTAGAAGGTTCTCTGTTTCTACACTCTCCAAAAGATGACAGGCAGTTTCTCAGGAAAGCCTCTATGGCCTTCTAGGATGAGTCTTCTGAGGCCCCACATACTTACCTTTGTGTACTCACTGTAATGATTTCATTTACTGCTATTCGTGTTGGCTGCACCAGACTATAAGTTCCACGAGGACAGGGCTTTACCTGTTCCAGTTTCCATTCCATTCAGACAGCCTCCTGTGGGGCCCAGAGTAGAAGAGGTGTTGAGCAGATGCTGCTGAGTGAGAAAGCAAGAACACTCCTTCCTTGGCACCCTCCATTAGACAGGTGGACCCCCACAGGAGGGAAAGACCTTTGTAAATTATCGGATGTGATGTCCAGTTTGATTCTAGAACCATATGAGCCAGTCAGTATTTTTCTGGTTTTTGCTTTTCTTGAACATAATGGATAATCCTTACATCACCTCTTCTAACGGAATGGACTCTTGGGAGGACTCAGCTGCATGCCCACTCCAGAGCAAAGGACTTCTGCCATCTCTGTTAGAAGTAAGCATTTACAAAATAGAAGTTGTGCAAACAAGCAAGACTTCAGAAGCAGTGGCTCCTAATGTGAGACAGACTCTAGGCTTTTAAAGAACAGGCCTACTGTGAATGCAGTGTTTCCAGGGACACACTTGCTGTTCTTCCCACAGAGACAGCAGCTTTCTCACATAAGTACCATAAGTGCAGATCTAGCCACACCCTAGGCATCAGCATTGTATGTGCCAGAGAGAAATGTGGTTTTTGTTAGGACTCAGAATGTGGAGGCGGAGCTAGGCAGGATTGTGGGCCTGTTGTTTTCTGTTGATCTCATGAGCTCATGAACTGGTTATTCTCATAACTACAGGTAGTGATGACACGCAGTGACAGTGGCAGTTCCAACCCACTTTGGTCAAGTTAGGAAATTCAAAGATGAATAGTTCAGAGTATCACTATTTTTGAAGTATGTCAAGAAAGCAGAAGGTTTCAGAAACACAGAGAGGAAGTGTTGATGATGAACTGTGTATCTCTTGGAGATTTTCAGTCAATTAGGATCTTTCTATAACAGGAGACTCACCATGTGTTTTGGTTTTGTTTTGTTTTCCTTAACCCATCTAAAAAATGGTGACATATCACACAGGTAGGATATTGAATTAATATATCCTGGGATCTATTTCATTTTCTTAATAAAAACCTTACATGTTTATATTTCTTTGTACCAAGTCATTCCTTAATTGCTCATTGGACTTGACTATATCTTGATGATAGGTTAGGCTGTAGGCATTTGGTAAGCAAGTTGTCCTCTTGGAGGACTCTATGAGTTTCTACCTTTCAGAGAAGCCAGACCCCAGCTATGTAGTTATAGGTATAAAAATGATAGGAGGTGTTGGTCTAGGTGCTCAGAGCTGTCTCCTCAGAGTGCCTGCTGTAGAAGTTCCAATAATCTGTCTTCCCATTCTACTTGCATAGCTTGAGTACATTTCCTGATACACACAGAGCTTCCAGGGACAATGGCAGCATTCTATGTCTGAAGATGTTGCAAGCAAACTATCCCAAATGGGACTAGGCTTGGACTCCAGTTATCTTTAACTCAGGTATACCCTGACTGCACGTCTACCTCCTCACCTGTGTCTTGGTGCTTATCTACAGGGATGGGAGACCTACCTTCGTACTCGGAACAACACTGGGATTCATTCTTTTTGTTGACTATAAAGTGAAGACAGTTCCTGTTGTCCCGGCACTCACTATCTCCCATCAAAGGCACTCTGTAAAAAGCAAAAAAAAAGTTCCAGGGCAGTCATGAGGCTGTGCAGAAGAAATGCCAAGCAGAGATCTGGGATCTTCTGGGGGTGGGGGTGGGGGGACAACCCCTTGAGGATTGGAGTGGGCTGGAGAAGGCTTTCTGTGGAGTCAGTCCTTTCCAGCTGACACCAGGTGACCACAGAGAGGGAAACAGGGTGGGACAATATCCTCGCAGCTAGGAGCTGGCCCTTCTGGGGCAAGCCCTTCTTGAGAGCTGCCCTGAGCCAACAGTGGGCACATCACATAGTCAAGAATAGAGTATGATCATGGGCGATGATAGCCACGGCACAGAGGGGTCAAGGGTGCCATCCTCAGTGTGAGAGAGAGGTGATATTAGCCTTGCTACTAGGGATGGATGCATGGAAATTTCCAGAGAGGGTTCAGGAGGGGAGGGAAGGGGAGAGGGAGGGAGGGAGGCAGGCAGACAGACTGATACTTTCAGAGAAGTCCATGGTGCCGTTTTCCAGCTGTCCCACCCATGTCTCAGGCTGTCATCTGGCAGAGGCAGATGCAGCATAGCTCTTGAGATACCCATGCTAGTAAATGTAACCGAATCCCTAAACCGTTAACTTTTGGCTCTCTCAGCTGGGGTTGACATTTTTCTTGCCTATGACCCAGAGCATGCCCTGACAAAGCCCAGTTTGTCCTTACCACGAGGTGCTGATTAAGCTGGAGCACAGTGACAGGTGTTGCAAGATGCTGAAAGGGCAGAATTCCCAGGGGCTCAGTCAGGCCCTGCACCGGAACAAGATTGCAGATGCTCAGAGCAAAACCAGCACTACCCTTCTGCTGGCCTGGGTGACAATGGCCTCTCTGCCTTACATTTAAGTGAGCTTGGCTTCTTGCACCTTAAAAAAATGCACAGGATAAGAGGTGCTTCTTCTTCTAGAGGAGAAAGTGTCCTGGGTTATATTTATCCATTTTCTTCCAGTGTGTATAATGAAAGGGCATTATGTTTTGAAAGCTTATTACGGTGGAAAGAAAACATTGCTTTCCCTAAAAATGTTGGTTTTTCTCCTTATTTCTAATAGCATCTTGGATTTGTATTATAAAATATGCAACAGTCTGTACATATCCACTGGGAGTCTTATAGCTGTGTGAGAGGGCAGGCTTCCCTCCAGTTTTGTAAATGACCAAAGTGAAGCAACCTGTTTAGTCCCAGATGGCTCCTAGGAGCAGCAACTCAAAAGTTGAGATTTTCTATCTCTTTCTATGGAACCACAGCTATGACAGCAGCTTAGCTGCATAGGCACCATGCCTTTCTTTCACTGGGAACCATTGCTATTCATCAGAGCACTAAAAAAAAAAAAAGTAGACTTGCTCTGGCCTTCCTGAGGAGTAACCAGATACCTGGAGTTTTCTTCCATCCAAGGTTAACAGAACACTTACTGAGAATGAAGACCCCACAAGCAGATTAAACTGTGTGTTGATGTCACCCAGGGCAGGGGCTTCATTTATGATAGTGAGTATCTGTCTGAGTCAAGTGTTTCCAAATAAATTAGTCAAAGTTGGTATGATTTTTTTTTAAGGTTTTGTTTTCATTTCTCATAAAAGAAAAACTTTCTTTTTTAGAAGTGGAAATATCTTCATGCTTTCAACATAGCACCCATACCCAAAAAGGAAAAAACTAATGTGAACTTTTAAATTTATTAATTTATTTTCATCAAAAGGAAATGCAGGCATGGTGGCATATACCTGCCGTTTTCAGAGCCCCTGAGGATGGAGGCAAGAGAGCTACAGGCTCTCATCGGGGACACATAGGAAAGCCCTGTCTAAAGCACAAAGGGGCTGGAGAGATGTTGAGCAGCTAAGGGCACTGGCTGATCTTGCAGAGGACTTGGGTTTAATTCCTATTACCCATGTTAGGTGGCTCATATCTCCTTTAAGGCCAGTTCTAGGGATTTTTTGATACCCTTTCTGGATTCTGTAGGCTCCTGCATACACGTGGTGCACATAAACACACACAAAGGTTCACAGGCATGCTCCTAAAAATAATAATAAATAAATCTTAAAAAAACAAAGTGAAGCATAGATAATTAATTCCAAACTATCATGAATCTCCAGTATATTGGGGAAGCTGCCAGAATCCTCAAGATGAACTGTTCCAAAACATCTCATTTGTAAATGCCGTGAGAAACAGGGAGTTTTTTATTCTTAAGATAGTGATAAGAGTAAAAGTCTGTAGATAATGAAATTGTGTAAATATTTTCAAAATATAAACCCTAAAAAATGTACTGTCTGTGTCTCTTGCAGCATCTAGGTGGTGAGATATTCCTTTGCTTCTTGTCCTGGTTGGTTTTTTGTCAACTTGACATAAACCTAGGCATATCTGGGTAGAAGGAGTCTTAACTGAGAAAATGTCTCCATTAGATCATCCTTTAGGCAAGCTTGTAGGGCATTTTCTTGATTAATGATTGATGTGAGAGGCCAAGCCCACTGTGGGTGATGCTGCTCCTGGGCAGGTGGTCCTGGCTGTATACAAAGCAGACTGAGCAAACTATGGGAGACATGCAGTTAGCAACATTCTGTAAGGTTTCTACTCCAATTCCTGCCTCCAAATTGCTGCCTTGAACTCTTCCCTTCATGCTGGACTATAGCCCCAGGAAACACTTTCCTCCTCCGCACCATGATGCTTATCACAGCAGTAGAAACCCTAACAAAGAAATTTCTAAAAGTAGCACCAATC
This sequence comes from Montemys delectorum, assembly GCA_019843815.1. Classification (NCBI taxonomy): domain Eukaryota; kingdom Metazoa; phylum Chordata; class Mammalia; order Rodentia; family Muridae; genus Montemys; species Montemys delectorum. Next base: position 15,058 of record JADRCD010230986.1, read on the forward strand.
AAAGAGAAAAATCTTGGAAACAAAACAGTTTTTTTTTAAATAAAAAAGGACAAGTTTTGGATTAGATGAATTAATTTACTGGTTCATTCATACACACATTCATAGTTCCTTACTAAGTTTCACATGCTATGCTGGTCACCAGGACTAGTTACAAAGAAGCTACAAGTCTCTAAGAAGTATATTGTTAGTGGGGAGAACAGAAGGGTAGGGCTCAAGGAGTATGGTTATCATCCTGAGGTCTGGCTTGGGTTGCTATAGGAGAAGAAAGAAAACAGAACTCATAATTGCTCAGAGGATTGCTTTAAGAGCTCATCTCAAAGAGGAGAGGATATTTGAGCTGGGTCTAAAAGGATGAAGATGGGAAGGAGAGATACTCCTGAACATGCCCACAGAGTGGCCAGCATCATTCCAGATACCTTAAAACACCAAGAAAATCAAGACCAGGTACAAAGGCAAGGAAGACAAGAAGGCATGTAAAGAATTCAGTGTGACAGTATGGGAAACATGATTCTAAAGATCACACGTAGTCCTCAAGAAATAGAAAACTAGCTCACTATGCTGTATACTTTGTTTTGATATAAAAAATTAAAATGCTAAAAATGAAAGTTTTGCCTCATATCAGGTTTCTAACATTTTCACACGTACACACATACACACGGGATAATTTCTTAATTTTGATGGTTTTGGTTTTGTTTTGTTTTTGTTTTTGTTTTTTTGGGACAGTATTTCTTGTCTAGCCCTGGATGTCCTGGAACTCAACTCTGTAGACCATGCTGGCCTTGGACTCAGATACCCACCTGCCTCTGTTTCTGAGTGCTGGGAATTTAACAAGCAACTAGATGTGTCACATCACTAAATGGGTCCTTACTGGTTTAGACAAAACTGTCCTAGAACAGACTAGCTTCCTTTAAGAGTTTGATACTTGCTGGGCAGTGGCATACACCTTTAATCCCAGCACTTGGGAGGCAGAGGCAGGCAGATTTTTGAGTTCAAGGCCAGCCTGGTCTACAGAGTGAGATCCAGGACAGCCAGGGCTACACAGAGAAACCCAGTCTTAAAAAAAAAAAAGAGTTTGATACTTTCTTCCAGCTTGCCTTTCAGAAGAGTGGTGTAAGTGCATACCGGAAGAGCTTTGTATTAGAATCTCATTTCCACTGTGCCTCCCCAGGTTTACAGCTCTAATCTTTAATCTGTGGCTTGTTGTCCAGCAAGTACCAGGTGCTCATTGTGGTTTATCTTCTTCAAAATAATGCCAGCCCTTCATTACATTAGTTGATTCATTTTTGTATGAATTGCCTGTTTATCTTTGGTGTATTTTTAAAATTTAGATCTTGCTTTTCTCTTACTAATAATATTCTTTTTTATACTGAGTGTTGTAAATAATCTGTTTAATTTATTTATTATTATTAACATTTTTACTTATTCACTCTACATCCGTTTATTGCTCCCTTCCTGTCACACCTCCCACAATCCTTCCTCCTTTCCTCCAATAATTTGTTTTGCAATTGTAAATATGTAGATTCTTAAACAATTTTTTTTTTAGATTTATTTATTTTATCTATATGAGTACACTGTAGTTATATTGAGACACACCAGAAGAGGGCGTCAATCACATTGCAGATGGTTGTGAGCCACCATGTGGTTGTTGGGAATTGAACTCAGGACCTTTGGAAGAGCAGTCAGTGCTCTTAACCACTGAGCTATCTCTCCAGCCCCAATATGTAGATTCTTTAAGCTGTATCATTGGCCTTTAATTTTATCTACAGTATAGTGCTATGAAGAAATAGGTTTTGGTTTTTTTTGGTTTTTTTTTTTGTTTGTTTTTTTTGGTTTTTGTTTTGTTTTGTTTTGTTTTTTTGAGACAGGGTTTCTCTGTGTAGCCCTGGCTGTCCTGGAACTCACTCTGTAGACCAGCCCTGCCTCTGCCTCCCAAGTGCTGGGTCAAAGGTGTGCACCACCACTGCCCACCTCAGAAATAGGTATTTTTAAGGTAAATAAATATGTCAGTTGTTTCTCTTTCTGAAACAACTTTACCTGTATTTATTACTCTCAAGAGTAAAAAAGAAATTTACATATTTTCTAGTATTTAAAGGCTTTCGGCCCCCCTCCCCTCCCCCCCTTTTTTTTTTTTTTGCGACAAGGCCTTGTGTAGTTCAAGTTGGACTTGATCTTCCTACCTCCACTGCCCTGTGCTGGAACTACATGTGGGCGTCATCACACCTCAGTAGGGTTTTACATTTCTAAATTTGAACTGTTTTCTTTTTAAGGAACAAACCCTAAAGTTCCTTTATAGTAACGAGCCAGTTATGATAACATTAGGACAATGCACCATTTTCCCATAGGCTGAGACTTTGTTAACTTGAGTCTCTCCTGTTCCTGTGTCTCTGTCTGGGTGCTTTGTTTTAGTCCATGGTGCTATAGACTGTTTTAGTTTACTGAGAATTTACAATAACCATTTTATTATTATTTAGTGATATGGGAGTTTTTTTACACCACGCTCTACCAGGTTATCCCACAGATGCTTGTTGATGTCTTCCAACTTGGTTCCTAAGTTACTTCCATTGTTTGTAACTGTTGTTACTTTGTTGCATTTGTGAGCCCTCCGTGTCCGAGAGTCCTCAGGGAGAACCCTTGACTGCTTCTGTAGCCTGTGTACTGACGGGCTCGCTCTCAAGGACTCTTGAAAAGCCACGTTTCTTAATGTCTTGCAGGTTCAGACCACATCCGAGAGAAAGATGGACTGTGGGCTGTCCTGGCCTGGCTCTCCATTCTGGCCACCCGCAAACAGAGCGTGGAGGACATCCTCAAAGACCACTGGCAGAAGTTTGGTCGGAACTTCTTCACCAGGTAAGACACAGTCTGGATTGGGTTCAAGGGATGGCGGGAAGGTGAGCAGAGATTCTCAGGCAGGCAGTGTTCGTTCTGTCTATAATAAGGACACGCAGGCTCACTCACCTTCTTAAACTGGGGACTTTGAACAGGATTTGATCAGGGTCAAGATGAAGTCAGCTTTTAAGCCAGCCATAAAGATCAAGAATTAAAAAAAAATAGCTAGCCTAATATGAAAGAATCTATACTTTATAAGCATTTTTAAATGTATCCATCAGGTTGGCAGGATGATAACACTGGGTTTGGACTCACAGAAATAGGTCTGAATATGAATTTGTTCTTTTCTGGGTTAGGGAGTCCTTTCACCTTTGCATTCAGTTTTCTCATCCATAGAGAGAAGTATATTGGTTTGGCTAGTGAGAGGATGGAGTGACATCAGAGTCTGGAGGTGTTTTGTAAACTCTAGGGTTTAAAAAGTCTGGAGATGTTTCCCCTTAAGTTCTGGAAACAGTGCTCAGTTCCAATTGGCTTTTCTGACTCATTACATAGGGCCCACGGCTGTTTGTCATCTTCTCAGTCATTGAGCCAACAGATGGTTACTCCCATTTTTTTTTTCTCCCAGGTACTAGAGATTATACTAGAAACAAAATGATTAAAAACACGTAACAATTCTCTTTTACCATATAGACTTTGATTTTTAAGAAGGATTAAAATGCGGGGTGGGGCTAGAGGTGTAGCTGATTACTAAAGTGTCTGTGTGGTCAGTATGTGGGAGGCTTTGGGTTCAAGTCCTAGAAACCCTCAATTTTTTTTTTTACCAGTAGTGTTTTTCACTATTTCTAATTTACCTGTTCTTTGATAAATGTAAAAATTAAGGAATTGTTTCCTTGGATCTTAATATTTTTATGAAAATATATGTTAGATAAAGCATTTATATGTAAGAAGTTTATGGATATGATTTCTCTGGACCTCAGTTGCCATTTTTGTTTTGTGTTTTATTTTTCTAAGGCAGGGTCTCACTGTGTTGCCCTGGCTAACCTCAGACCTCAAACTTGCAGCAGCCTGCCTGCCTCTACCTCACAAGTGCTGCTGTAAAAGACATGGATCACCATGCCTGGCTTTATTTTGCTTTGTTCTTATTTTTGTTGTTGTTGTTGTTGTTGTTTGTTTATTTTCTTAGTTGCTTTTTAAATAAAATGGGTGCATTAGACTAGATGCTTTTAGAAAAAAAATAAATGTATGTATATTCCAGGGCTGATAGTCTATGATTTTCAGAAAGTCAGAAAAGAATTCAACCCTAAGCAACTTGAACTCACTAATCTTTCAAGAGGACTCCGATTAAAGTACTTTTCTGTTGAAAGCATAAGTTTAAAAAAAAAAAAACTGCCATGTCTTATCATGGAGAGGTGTTGGGAATCAATCAGGAATGTCCTCTCTAGGCACAGAATTTCACAAAAACCACACCACGTCTGGTTTTATGCTCTGTGGTGTCTCCTGAGTCATAGAGACACTGTGTAAATGCCCCTTGAGTAGATAAATGAGTGAACAGTAACCAGAGTGGAGTAAGGTTGAGTGGAGTTCAGAGCTTCACTCTTGATACATAAACACACCTCCATATTGGAAAGGTCTCATCATGGCTTTACTACTTATCAACTACATCTGCCAATCAAGGACTACAAATGCAGCCTTCAGAACCTGCCTTTATGATTGGGTCTGACTCCACTGAACCCTCCGTTTGCTGAACAACGTTAGACACTGCCACACTGTTGTCTGTCATAAGCCTCAAGACCATTAGTTGATAAATACAGCCTAGATGCCAAGAGTCAGGACAACTGGCCGGTCTCTGCTGTAGCCTTAGCCTGCTCTGTCTGGTTACCAAGCCGGGATTCTTTCCATTCCAACCCTCTGTGTTTTGGGATTTAAAAATCTCCTTTCCCAAACACCCAAAGGTCATAGGCATAAAGCAGAAGCCTGGTTGTAATTTCTTGCTCTTTATCATTTTAACGGAGGGAGAGCGCCAGCTTCAGTGGGGAGGGGCTATTTGGTCTCAGCTTGGAAGACTCCTGGAGCCAGCGTGAGTTGGCAGTAATTCTGCAATATTCCTCATGCCTCAGAGGTGTTACAGTGCACATCTTGTATTTGTTTCACTATTGCAAACAAATGGGTTCTGCCATCTTGAGCCTCTAACTGTTTCAAGAGGACACGCACTGCCATATTAAAATCATACCAGTGTCTTTAGCTTCACAGAAAAAGAGGTTGAGAGTGAATCTTGAAAGAAAATAATAATCGCAGAATTTGATTTGTGGTACAGCTGTTTTCTTTTCTTGACCCTTTATCACCCACTTCAGGCATCCTCTGCCAGGCTAAATTTAAAGCAGAATACACGCCCCGCTGAAGGAGCCTGGTGTTTGAAGCACAGCTAGTTAGCTTTGGGCTGCTTATCCGGTGTCTGGCATCCTGGCCTAGCTCAAGGAGATGCCTGTGGGAACTGGAACTCTGTGCAGCCACAGTCTCACAGCACCACACAAGGCCAAAGCCTAGGGCAGGCCCGGCCCTTGCCTTGTAAGAGTGATAGAAGTTTGGTCATGAAGGGCCTAAGTTATATGCTGGTTTACTTAGCAATTTTTTGGAGGTAAGAGAGCTGTTCATGTTCCCTCCTCAAGATGTGGAGATGTGGCAGTAGGTGATGTCTCCTTTGAAGCATCTGTGGAAAAGGCTAGCCAGGAGTCCTCTGGCTATTCAGCAGGCCCTTCCCCTTTCTTCTAAGCTCTCCTTTCACACACACACACACACACACACACACACACACACACACACACACCCAGCCCACTCCATCCCTGCTGACTGACAAGCTCACAGCTTGTGGCAGCCTTCTGAAGGTAGATGGCTCTCTGGGAGGGCCAAGGATGGAGACAGTGCTACTTGCCTCAGAGGCTATGAAGTCAACCCAGGCTCTCAAGTGGATAACTTCTTCCAGGTATGACTATGAGGAGGTGGAAGCCGAGGGTGCAAACAAAATGATGAAGGACCTGGAGGCCCTGATGCTGGACCGCTCCTTTGTCGGGAAACAGTTCTCAGCAAATGATAAAGTCTACACTGTGGAGAAAGCTGATAACTTCGAATATAGTGACCCAGTAGATGGAAGCGTTTCAAAAAATCAGGTAGGAGCACATTGTGAGTATATGAGAGAGACACCCCAGAGTGTCATCTCTGCCTCAGGAGAAAAACGAGGAAATGGCCCCTCAGTTGTGCTTCCTTGGCAGGTGTGTTTTCCTGGGGCAGTTGTGCTGGGCTCTGTTTCTGCCAAATTACATGCACCTCACATGCATACTCATAGGGAAAAATTTTTTTCCCCATAACTCTTTGCAGCTCCCTGATTCTCCATACTAGAACTCTGAGCCTACATGCCAGAGGGAGTTTCATAATTATACTCAAGAGGCCATGTTGGAATGTATGGGAAAGTCTTAAAACTGTAGACGAACTTTACTGTGGCCCTAGAGATCAGTTCTTCAGGCATCGCAGCAATATGACGTCATGAATGACATCACATGCTCTCCATTCATGCGTTCCAGACTCAGAAAAAGGATATGCCTTTCTAAGGCAGGCTTCTTGGTTAGAAATCCCCCCGTTGTTATCTGTGGCCATCTGATAAGTCAATGCATAGTAGGACAGCGGAGCTGAGAATCTGGACCAGTCTGGGTGGTGACAGATGGCTGGGGTTTCTCATGAAAGGTACCTAAGGATGCAGGGCATCGCCCTTCTCCCTTCTCCCCATGGTCACTCAGACCCAGGGTCCACTCACCTTCAGATCTGCTGTCTGCTGACAGGGAATAAAGTTATGTCTGGGGATTCAGAAGCAGAAACAATGAAGGGGATGAAGGTGTCGAAGGTGTTGTCGCACCCTAACCTCCCTGCTTGCTCTTCCTGAGAGATGTAGAGCTTTGGTCTGCCTTTTTTTTTTTTTTAATAAGACATCTGCCATGTTTTGGAGGGGATTGGGCTTGGGGGTTACTGGGAGCCCCTCTGTAGGAGTTACTAGAAGGTCAGAGGCACACTGGGAAGCAAGGGCTGTGTTCAGTGCCACGCCACAGGATAAGAATACTATAACACGTAGCAGGAAGATGGAGTAGGAGAGAGAAGGGCCCAAAGGAAACAGGGTGATACCAGAAGCTTCACAGTGAAATTTGGGGGTACGGACAACCCTGGAATACTTTTAAAAAGTAAAACGTGCTGAGTGGGGGTGACTGTACCCTCTGCATTGACTAGCTGGAGAACACGCTCTGCATATCTCACCTGTTGTCCTCACAGTAAATCTAAAGAAAGGCACACTTGAAATTGTGAAGTGGGGACAAACCCCAGGAGACATGGAACATTCCCTCTGGTCAGTCTCTGGCATCACACAAAACCCTGATAGACTCATGAAGAGTGAGGGGCCCTTAGGCTAACATTCATAGTAGCCTTTCTTCTTTACACTGAGAAATATATCACAGGTCTTCAACCCCCTTAAGTAAGGCGTAAAGGTACTGGATGGAAGGGAAGGAGAAAAAGGCCCTGCACCCACACAGACCTCATTGAGTCATCCTCAGATGATTGACCCCTGGAGCACCTGTTCCTACCGTCTAGGGCATGTGGCCCCCTTTGTGAGCTCTTCCTCTCATCTGCCTATAGCTCCCTCAAGGGCCATGAGCCAGATCTAGCATCTAGCAGCTTTACTTATTTATTAAGCTTCAAACTGAAATGACCAGTCCATGAATCACAAGGAAATAGGCAGGAGAGAAAGCCTCATGGCGTCCAGCATCGCCACAAACGCATCTCCCAGATGACCCGGGAAATGCTGCTCCTACATTACTTAAGCCTCTTCGTCTGGATGCAGAGAGAGGCTGATAGAAGCCAGTCTTCACAGGGCTCGATTGCTGCCATCTGTCAAGGATCTAATCCTCTGATGGATAAGATTAGGTCTCCAAATGGACAGCCCAGGGTCTGCCAGGCTTCAGTCCCCCTTTCAGGAGTCGGTGGGAAAACGGTCTGCTTATCTTTCTCCAGGGCTTGCGGCTTATTTTTGCAGATGGTTCTCGTATTATCTTCAGACTGAGTGGCACCGGGAGTGCAGGGGCTACCATCCGGCTATATATTGATAGCTACGAGAAGGATGTTGCCAAGATCAACCAGGACCCCCAGGTAATGGCTAAGCCCTGTACCCTGGTTTGTTGTTTTGGTTCGAGAGAGTGATCATGGTCCATTGAACCCATGATGTCACTGCCAGGTGTCCATAGCCCATCAAGTCACCAGCTGTACTTGCTCTCTTCCCTTTGTATGTTACAGCAAAAATGCCTGATAACTACCACAGTAATAATTAGCTTTTCTGAACATTTACTGTTTACTAAGCCCATTGCAAAGGTACACTCAGTTAATATGCTCCCTTTCTCCCTACCTCCTTCTCTCCTTCCCCTACACTGTGTGTGTGTGTGTGTGTGTGTGTGTGTGTGTGTGTGTATGCATGTGTGTATATGCATGTGTGTATTGTGTATTGTGTATGTATGTAATGCATGCTTCTGTATTCCTGGAAGTCGGAGGAAGACATCCAATGCCCTGCCTTCACACTCCTTTATTCCCCCCAGACAGGGTCTCTTACTAAGCCAGAAGCTAGGCTGTCACCTAGCAGGTGATCCTTCTTTTGTCTGTGCTCCCCCGAGTTCTGGGGTTCTTAGTATGTGCACAGCCATACACAGCTTGCCTTATGCAGGTGCTGGAGATTTAACGCACATGGCAAAGCTTACGTAGCAGGTGCCCTTCCCTGCCTTAGCCCCCTTCATTATTCTCAAATTATATAGACTATTATTCTCCTCGTACTGATAAGAGCAGCAAGGCACAGAAGGGCAACCAGGCCTTGCTAGGCTTGTGCTCTGTTCAGTCACAGTTACATGAGAATGGATCTTCAGATTGGTTTCTTATATGATGTTTGGGCAGTCACTGACCACAAATTGCTTTGCTCCATGGGTCATCTACTTTGACAAAGCATTCCCTGGATCCAGCCTTGTAGGGGTCAGGGACATGTAGTGACAGGAAATTTTATCTGTCTTCATTGAAAAGCCTACTGACTTGCAGCCTGGTGGGATGGACATATGGATGATAAGGGATCTGGATTTTCAGGATAGTCACCAAAATGGAAGAGCCAAGAGGATCAGTTGTGCACAGAGGAGTTTCCCTCAATGTGTGCCTCACAGCACTCGTCCTGACAGATGCTCCTGAGCCAGTGCTTTATCTCTATAAGATGTGTGGGCAGGAAGGCACACTTGCTCTCGGTGGATCCCAGCTCCTGTTGTACTGTAAAGGTTCAAGATGCTGAACCTTTCAGCGTCTGCTGAAGAATTTCCACAGACACTTTCTGAAGGCATACAAATGGCCAGGAGGTGTGTGAGAAGGAGGCCATGTCTCTTCATAAGGGAAATGCAAATGAAAGACAGAATAAGCTACAACCCATCCCAACAGATCAGCTGTGGGCCAAAAGGCCAAAGATAAGGCTTGGGAATAGAAAGCACTTTGGTATGGCAATTTCCAAAAACAGGTGACCCCACCCCAAACCAACAATTTACAAAGAACTTCCTTGAGGTCAACACTCTTTGTCTGGATGTCTGCCCAGAGAAACTGGAGCCTTTATGCTGAAGAGACTGCTGCGCCTCCTAGCCTGTGGCTCTGCAGCCATGCTAACGGGTCCATATGAGGGTCAAGCTTTTTTGCTCTCAGCAGATGAATAGATAAGTGTGTGATCAAGTCACACCATGCAAAAAAATCACTCCTCCTTAAAAATAAGAGAGCCCTGCCACTTGCAGCCACATGGTGAACGTGGAGAACACTCTACTGAGCAAACCAGGCCAGACCTAGAGAGACAGATGC
>JADRCD010230987.1:0-14583 GCA_019843815.1 Montemys delectorum
GGTGGCCAGTATCAATCATCTACTTCTTTCCTAATTGAAAAAAGGCATTTTTTTTAAAGTCTGCAGATGCTTTTCAGCTGTTTGCAGAATTAATATGAAAGAATAGGAAGTTAAATATTGTGGCATCATAATTTTATAAGCAGATTATCTAGGTAATGCTGTCTTAAAGCTAAAAACAAAAAACAAAACAAAACACGTGTAGCCAGGTAGTGCATGCCTTTAATTCCAGCACTCAGGGGGGAGAGGCAGGTGGATCTCTGAGTCTGAGGCCAGCCTGGGCTACAGAATGAGTTTGAGGACAGCAAGAAACCCTGCATTGAAAAACCAAGAGGGAGGAAAAAAGGAAAGAAAGGGGGTGGGGGGAGAAAGGAAAAAACACATGTATTTAAACATCGAATAAACTCGGTTTTATTCTCAAAGTGAATAGAAAGTGACATAAAGGCACTTATGTAACGTAAAAAGTTACATAAGGCAAAAAGTAACCGCCGTAAGATGGACATGGTAGCATGTGCCTGTGAGCTCAGGATGCTACTAAGCCAGGGCTATGAAGTAAGGGTAGATAGCCTGGACTACATAGTGAGACCTTGTCTCAGATAAATGATCAAACACATAAGTCACTGAAATGTGTGTGTTTTATTAGAAGTATATTAATGTATGCCAGGCACATGGCATATTCTTTAATCCTAGTGTTCTGGAGTCAGAACCAGGATCCCTGTGGGTTTGAGGCCAGCCTGATCTATGTGGAGAGTCTCAAGGTATCCAGGGCTACCTAGAGAGATATGTTCAAAAAAAAGAAAAAAAAAAAAAAAGAGAAGAAGGAAAGAAGGAAGGAAGGAAGAGAGAAATGTCACAATTTTTTAATACACATCAGATAATACACATCCTTTTTTATACACACTTACTGAAAACATGAATTAAGTAGTCTGTAGAGAGGCTGTCTGTGTCAGTAAATAGTTCTATAATTGGACTCTAATCAAATTCCTAGTTGCTAAAATTTCTTTTATGCCACTGGCAACCAAAATATTTGGCAGATTTATTTTGCTGACTAGTTAATTTTCCATAAATGTCCAGCCTTTTTTATTTGTCTCTTTGAAGTAGGCTAATTGTTCTGAACAAAAGGTTTATTAGGAAAATCTACTGGAACATAGAGAGAAAAAACTGTACCTTACAGCAAAATCTTCTAAGTCACGTTCCTGCTACCCACACCTGGTACCAGGATGATGTTCCTTTTAAAAAAAGAAAAAAGAAAAGAAAGTGGTGATTGCTCCCTTCCTTCCGTATGAAAAGTTCCCCCCTGAGTCAGTCTGCTGGTGGTGGTGCTGGTGCTGGTGGTGCTGGTGCTGGTGGGAGTGAAGTGGTGGTGGATTGCATGGTAGCATGAATTAATTTTTTTTAAATTGCATGTTTGCACAATTGTTTGTTAACATTTTAAATTGTTTAATAAATACAGATATGTTTATATACGATAGCATATTTCTTCATTAAGTAGCAGATTGTACCTATTTGTTTGAATGTCAGAAATATTCATTATATACCTTGGTGGGGGGAATCACTAATTGACCTCAGATAGGAAAAATAAAAGCCGATTATTAACAATTTAATTCTGGAAAGCAGAAAGAATTAACAAGTATAAAATGCAGTGTGCCAACCCTCAAAAATATTTACTGCACCTGTACATAGTACACTGGGTCTTGAATCGTAAATGACTACAGTTAGTAGGCACCTCAACAAAGAAAGGCGTGCCCTCATAAAGGAGGGGCAGTTCTTTATATAAATCTTCAGGACATACTAAACAAAGTTTCTAGAAGTTACTGTATAAGCAGTTACCATAGTAAGCTTTCTAAGCAGTAATATGTTTTGATGTTAAAGCAGATTAACTAAGTATTTCATCTTCATGAACAATACCTTTGGGTTTGGAGTATTATATCTTATATGAATTATAAAGTACAGCTTTATAACAAGTTACATATGTTGGGACTTAATGCAGAAACATTTCTAACATTGGTGCTGTGCAAAATTGAAATAGGTGATTGACTAGTGGTTTATAAGAATGGTTGCCGCTCTAAACCAGAAAGTGGAGCTGTGACTGACTGAAGCTCCAGGTTTCCTACTGAGGGTTTTCTCTTATTTCCAGGATTGGAGAGGGTATTAAAGCAGATTAACTAAGTATAACTGATCTATTTGGTGTTGGAGCTTATCAAATATGCCTAATCCCTAACACTTATTTTACTGTGTAAAAATTTTAATAAAAGCTAAATTTTTGAAAGTTCAATTGTAATTGGCAGACAACTTCTGTCTTATAATTTCCCTTTTTTTTGTTTTTATTTATTCCATTTTCTTTCTTCTTCTTCAAAGCAGAGTGCATTTATAGACTTACAGGAACTTAGAGTGAATTGGATCTGAGAACATGCTTCTAGCCCAATAGTTAGTTCTCAGCTTTTTGTCTAAATACTTAAAATGGAAGCAAACGGGCTAAGAAATTAGGCTTATGAAATTATTTCTTCCTACAAACCGAGGCTCAGAACTTACAGACTGGTCTTCGTTAAATATTTGAGACAGTAGATCTTTCCCTTTATTGATTTGCTTGCTATTTAAAACACGACTGTATGGGCCTTGAGGGAGGGTTTCAACTGGTCGCTTTGTTGTGTTCATGGGCAGCATGCCGTGTGTTCTCTGGTACCAGGGAATGCTGTCTTCTACTCTCTTCATAAAGGAGTTTCACTGTATTGTCTCCCTTGTCTCCTTTTTCTTTTAATATAGATGATTAAATTGATAAAGTAAAAGATATTTTCTGTTGCCTGTTCTAATCAGTCCTGAAAATTTGACAATTAACTTTTTAGCAAAATGTGTTTAAGAAATGATTTTAAATCTGGCTTTGGGATGACAAATTTATACTTACTTATAAACTCATTAAATGTTGCAAATATAATTTATCTGTCCTGGAAATTTCTTTTGTACAGACCCAAATCCACACCTTCATCGCAGCCGAGTGCCAATGGAGTCCAGCCAGAAGGACTTGACTACGACAGGCTGAAGCAGGTAGGCACTCAGTATAGCTTTCTTTAAACTTGTTTTTTAGGGAGAGAATGGGAACCTTACCCATACGGGTCCTGGGAGTACTCTGAAAGTTCACACAGGCACAAATATTTTAGACAAATTAATATGGTATATCTCCGTTCCTTTCTGGTTCGTTGAGCTCCCTTTAATCCAGAGCAGGGGAAAGCATACCTTAAGTGGAAGGGCAGAACTTGCAATTCTATCAGTCAGCTTCTACCTTTTGTTAGCCTATTGGCAATGATAGACCAGACAAACCTGAACAAATGTGATTCTGGCAAGGATATAAGGAAATGGGCACCCTCACACACTTAGGATTTCCAAGAAGCCGTTTCAGAGGCAAAGCTTTAACTTCTGACCAGCGAGTGTATTTGAAGTGATTTATAAAAATAGATTGGTGCAAAAGTAAAGGAATTTTAACAGATTGGTAGTCACCGGCCTCACTCATGCACGAAAAGCTTTTTCTTTAATGAATTTTAGAAGAGAATATAAATTCTTCCTGAAGTGAACGGCATAGCTCATATAACGTAAGAGTAATTCTTCCAAAGGCAGCTGTTGCTTTTTACCAGTCATTGTCCTTTTAAGTTTAAGTCTACAGTTGAATCTACACACATATACATACACACATACATTATATATACACACACAATGATGGTCTCATAAAAAAATGAGCAGGTGAGGCTGCAGAGATGGCTCAGCCATGAAGAGCATCTGCTGCTATGGCAGAGGCCCCAGATCAACTTCCCAACTAAGAGATCAACAGTCTCTTAGAACCACCCAGTTACAGAGGATCTGACACCCTCTTTTGGTCTGTACAGGCACCAGGCACACATGTGATGCACATAAGTTAAATATATGCTCAGTGGTCTGAAATAAATGAATTGTTTCATTTAGTGAATTATTTCTGCTCTCAGGGGCCAGAAAGGGGCGTCAGATCCCCCTAGAACTAAGTTCAAAGGCTTGTGGGCAGCTATTTGGAACCACACCTGGGACTGCTGTAAGAACCAACCCCCACAATATTTTTAAATATTAAGTCTGAAATCTGGTGCCTGGTTTACACTCCTAAGCCATCTCATTTAGAGCTCAGCAGCTACGTGTGGCGGGTGCCTGTTATTGAGTACTTGAAGTGGGACTTGGCAGCTGTGGTGCCAGGAAGTCGCCATACTTCAAATGAGGTGACAGATTTGCCAAGCGCTAATTGTCTGGTGACCTCTTCCTTGAAACTTTTGTATGTGTCACCCCTCAGGAAGCTACCCAGAGGGCTGGGCATCACAGCTATCTGAGTTGAACTTCTCTGAATGACGGGGCTGACTGTTTAAGTTCTGTTCTTTCTAACTCATATCTTACTAGGCCGGAACAAGCCAAGATGGGTAAGGAGGAAATAATGTAACAGATTTTACCAAGGCCAGTTCTTTTCTTAGAAATAGAATTGGAACTGTGGAATCAAGTGTCAGGGTGTAAGGACCCTGGGGAGGTCAGCAGCAGCATGCTCACTTGTGGCTGAGCATACAGATCTGAGCTTGACCCCTGGGGCCCAGCACACCAGGCATGTTGGTGCATAGTTGTCCTCGGCTCGCTGGCCAGATAGCCTGGCCTACTAGATGAAGAATTCCACCAATAAGAGATTGTCTTACAAAAGGGAGTTGGGGCCCTGTACTTGTAGAATAATACCCAAGAGTCCTCTGGGTACTTACACATACAAGAACTCTCTGTTGTGGTACGATCTCTAACCTTTATCTGAACAAGAAACTTCTTAGCCATCACTTCATCTTTGTTTTGTTTCCTGGTGTTTTCTCTTGATACTGTAGGACATTTTAGATGAAATGAGAAAAGAACTAGCAAAACTGAAGGAGGAGCTTATTGACGGTGAGTACCTGGCACGTGACTCCCTTTAGACGGCTGTAAAAATGGCTTCACGCTCACTCCCCCCGGGGTCTAGCCTTTGCTTACGTTGTTGTTGGAAAGCTGCTGTTTTCTTATGATTGGAGTTATTTGTGAAAATGAAAATAAGCAGATCTCTAAGTGTCAAGTGTAGAATTAGGTAGAATACGGATCAGGCAGATTTTTCTCAAAGATGAGTCTCTCTCCTTGTCCATTGCACTGCACTGCCCTTGTGTTGGAGCCCACAGAACCAGTGTTTTTGTCTTGAGTCTACAAAGGGAGGGGGTAAGTAAACATAGCCATGTGTGTGATTAGTATCTTTATGAATTAAAGATCTTTACGGTGAAGATTTAAATTCTGTATCTTTTTATGAGGGAGTTTGAACAACCCGGAAGGTTTCTCAGGAGGGATTCATTCATCAGTGGCTCCTCTCTGGTGTATTGATTTTGAAAATCGTTTCTTCCTGTTGTAGCAATCAGACAGGAGCTGAGCAAGTCGAACACTGCATAAAGAAGTAAACTAAGGAGGGCCGGGACTTGAATCTGGAGAAAACAAAGATTCCTACAAACAACTCTTAACACCCCCCAAAACTTTTAAGCTGTAAGAAGAAAATGGATACACAGTCAGGAGGGAAACCGTCAACCTCTGAAAGCCTTCAGACAGTGACTCTGGCAATCAGCTGTCCCCTCCAGTGTGCTGCTTTATTCTGACCTTTTACCACAGGATGGCGAATTGTATTGGAGTTCCCTTAGCAGTACTAAACCCGTCAGGCAAGATCACCGTGCATTGAAATATTTTCATGTCTAGATGAGTCTGCACGTTTTCCATAATCCATTGCTAAAATAAAGATGAGAAAGGCTTAAGAGGTTTTTTTCCAGAGGGCACTGATGAAGAATCTGATTTAGTAAGTTTTGCTGTTGCGTTGTAAATGTTTCTCTCAGGTTTGTCTTCCTATCATATTTGATATTCCGTGAACAGTTAAGATCATAAAGTATGGAACAAACGGAATTGTATGTGCTTTCAAAGGGTGGTATTTATAAGAAAGGTCCTAAAATGTTTAGTCCCACTTGAGGAATTTTAGAATGATAGGGAGTCTCTCGGGTTAGCCTTCATGCAATTTTGTAGTTGAAAACATAAAGTCCGTCCAGAAATTACAGAGTTAGATGCCTTCCTAAATTGTTACAATGCTTTACCAAATCTATGACTTCTATATGACAAACAGTGGTCAAATGTAAAACATTCTATTATAGATTTACTGTAGGTTTTCAACCTTTTTTAGACATATGCATGTGGACATTTTTATAATGTAACTACAATCACCACAAAGTTAGCTTTTTTAATTACAGACAATAATGCATGACACACTAATATGTAGTGGTCTTTTCAAGGCCTAGTCCCAGGGAAAATATTTTGTAGAATATAGGGAAGTGGGAGGAAGGGGAGGAATAATTTTTTATTTAAAGTTAATTTCTGCACTATCTTTTTTTTTTTCTCAATTATCTGCATGAACTATAATGAGAAATATTTTGTGACTTTAATCAGTATACATGTTAACAAAACCAAGTACTTAATCTTTTACATCATGTCTTCAGCTATTTGTATTTTAACCAGCAATTTCAATGGTCTGAAACATGATCCTGAGCTTCACATGAATTACATCTCACTGTGGAACTCAAATGTTTGATCACTGAATTTGGCAGTTATTTTCACTAGGTCCCCCCACAGTGCTGCAGGTATTCGGGTGCGTGCTCTTGAAGCTGCTCCTCAGCCTTCGCTGTGCTAAAATACAAGAAATACCAATAATGGCAGCAGCCAGGGCCACAGAAATCACCAGGTAGGGAAACCAGTGAGGGAGTCTGCAGTTTTCTTTTAATAAAACAAAAGTGAGGCGTAAGTGATAGGAAGTATCTGATGCTGTCCACCTTGAATGTGTGTGTCTGTCTCTGTATGTATGCACGCACACACGTTGGCGGTGGGGGAGAGTGCGTGCATGTGATAGATATGTTCCACTCTTTATGGAAATTTATAATTGGCAAGATTAAAATAAGGGAGAAAATTCTATATGTTGTCATGTTAGCGTTTTTTGGAAAATCTAGGAAGTCAGAAATTCTCCAGGCTCTCCATCATGATTTAGGCTTGAGTTATTAATGTGCCATATTTGCTTTGGGATCTTTGGTCATCAAAACTTTTACTAAAAAATAGTAGAGAGAACCCACTCTCGTTTGCTTTCTGGATTTCGTGTGTCTCAGTTGTAAAGCAAAGCTTGATGAGAATAGTTTTCTACATACTGCAGTTTGCAGAGACGTTTGAGTGAGGGGTTTTCGTTAAGCGTATCTGTTTCTGTAGAAAGTTCATCTTTAGACTAAAGCGTGAGGGGTGAGCAAGCCATCAGAAGTCAACTCTGTGGCTTTCTCTACCCATCAGTTGTCGTCTCGCAGCGATAGGCAGGGCATTAGAGATGTGGCAGGCGTGCACGCTGTTCTAAAAGAAGTAGACATCTCGTTTACTGTCCAACGTTTGATCACACAACTACTTTGGTCGTGTAAATGTGTACATCCCTTACAGATCTGATCAAAAATCGCTTTTCATTTTGTTGCTAAAGTTAAATAGTCTGTAGTAGGTAGAGTACTGGGTCTAAGTGGTCCAAAGTGAGACAAAAAAAAAATGCTGAAGTCAAATGCTGAATCCTAAACAAAGCTGGTTTATGCACTAAACGTTTTGTGCCTTGGTCTAATATTTAACACAATGTCTGTAAAATGACAAAGAAAAAAAAAGAAAAAAAAAAAGAACCGACATTGGCTCATGCTGTATCTATCCTCCATGATAGTATGTTGTCCCACGAGAAAATGTGCTCCTCCCTAGAAGTGGACTCTTCTATACATCACTGTCACCAGGACAGTCGTGTCATCACTAGAGATTTCAGTGACTACAACGGGAAACTAAAGCTTGAGTGGTTTATTCCCAGAACTGTTCCTTGGAACCATATTGTGACGATGGGTTCTCACTTCTGCGTGTTGACGTCTTCAGCTGAGTACAGTTTAGGGATCCTCTGTGAGGACAGGAAGGCTCCGCTCTCCTCAACACTGTGATCTGCCACAACTCTACAATACACTCTGAATGGCTAGCAAGTCAATAGCAAACAAACTGAATGTACAAACCTTAGCGCGGTGCTGAAATCTCTTCAGAATAGTAACCATGATCTCAAGTCTGTTCAGAAATTTACGAGCATAACGTGTCAATCAGAACTAAGGACAAACCATTGACGAATGTTCAGTCCTCACGCCGCAGGCTCGTGTCCCGTTCAGGTTTTGAGTTCTCTGCTGTTCCCACCATAACTGTTCCATTTAACTCTCCTACACGCTAACTTCATTTGTGCTATGGAAATAAAATTGCAGTATGTACATGTTTCTTGTTTGTGACACTTAGATGATCTTCTGAAATGATGTGTTAGTTCTATACCAAGTGATACTGGGTGTAAAATCAGCACCTTCTAAGGCCCAAGGCTTCACTGTTTACAATTTAAACATCATGTCACTGTTCTTTAAAGATTTCATCGAAGTCAGGAAGAGTGAATAGCACAAAGGGAATGTGTCATGATCCATCTACCTTTTGTTTTGCAGTAAGTGCTGTGTGCCTCTTCAGTCTTACATCCTCCCAGCACAGCTTGACAAGGTGTCTTTTGTAGTCAAGATGGTGAAAACTGTTTTACTCCATTCTTGTTCTATGACATGGTCATATAGATTTCACCTCGTTACACAGTTCATTTTTTTTCTTTATGTAATTTACATATTAAAGGATATTGCCAATTAATTAACTTTAAATGTAGCAGTCTGTACCATCTACAGTGACCTCTTTTAAGTTGGCTTTAGGTCTATAAGCCTCAGCACGTTTATCTATTATAAAGTTCCATTTTCAAACTGTAATGTCCTCATTAGGAATACAACAGTGTGTGTGTGTGTGTGTGTGTGTGTGTGTGTGTGTGTGTGTGTCTTCCCCTCTTTACCAGACCCCAGCCTCTATCTCAAACTCCTCCATCCTCTCTGTGTACTTCCTGTTCCTGGCATTAATTTGCATTTGTAACCATTTTATGTTACTCACTGTTGTGAAAAATGCCAGCTGATTTTTCTTTTTGCTTTATCTACAAATTAAAGTCTCTTAAATTCAAAAATGAATTAAGCAGCAAGTGCTAAGCTTTTCCATTTGCCTGGCTAAAATTACTCTCTCTTCACTTTTACCCATCTTTGCAGCGGTGCTGTGAAGAACTCATTTTTTTACGATTCAGGGCTTGGCAAAGGTGAGCTGCAGGGCTATTCGGTTTCCTCTTGTGGCCATGAGATTTGGTTAAGCCCTTTACCGTGGTCTCTAATCCTACGCACATACCTGTAATCCAGTATCCCGGAGACAGGAACAGGGGGATTGTGGTTCTGAGGTCAGGCTGGGAGGCATAGAGAAACTTTCTCTAAAACAGATCAGTAAAATCCAATGGGTCAAAAGCTTAAAAGTTAAAAGCTTAACCCAGAGTGTAAAGGGACTCCAGTGAGACGAGCATAAAGCACAGGGTGTAGGGCGGGCGTCTGTCCCTTTATCTCGCCAGAAAACTTACTTCTCCTAAAGACAGTCTAGTTTTCACTTCCAAACTCAACTCATTTCTGGTAGCGCCATTTTGGTTTTCAATAGAATTGGTATCTGATCATCTCCCCAGAGCTCTTAGATAGATAAGGATCCTAAGAATTCACTGGACTTGATGCCGATGACACTTTGGTGAGAGCCATTTACTGTTTTATAAGTTCAGCTCCTTTTTTTTTCTTTTCCTTTTTTTCTTTTTTTGAAGTCAAAACTTGTTGTATTTTAAGGAATCTCACTAAACAGTTATTCTGGTCAGTACTTTATGTGAAGATCCTGGAGAACATGTACTTACAGGAATTGCTTTTTGCTAAGCGTACACCTGTTTGACTGAGAAACTAAAATTAGTGACCTCTCAAGAGAAGCCATTTACTTATGCCAAATATTCTTGGGGTTGAGGGCGGGGATATGATAGAATCTTTCTGTTCCCAACATCAAAATGGGCTGTGGACTAAATCTTCCTCCCTAACGTTTGCCTTGGTGGTTTTTTGAAGTACCACGATTCTTTTCAAAGCCTCCTTGGGGGGTAAAAGTGCGTGCATGCAGAAACCAGTGTTCAGCCATGACACCCACCTCCTTTGAGACAGGCTCACAAATTCAGCTAGACCTGCTGGCCCACAAGCCTCGGGGCTCCTCCTGCCTCTGCCACTTGCTGCTGGGTTTACTAGCTTGTACCACCACTCCCACCCATCATTTTTTTTGCATGGGTTCTGGGATCTAACTGGTGACCTTGTGCTTGCAAGGGAGGCCCTTTTTTGATTTATCTAGCCTTCTAGCCTTTTAATAAAAGTTAAAAACATCCGTGCACTTCATTAAAGAGCGGTTGGTAGGTGACAGTCTCCATTTATTCTGTAAATCTGTTTTAGCCGTCCCCTCTTGATCCCAGGAAGAGTTCTTTAGCATTAGGTAACAGAGTCCTTCAGAGAAAAGTTAAGTGTCTAATACAGGCAGTGGATGATGTTGCCGGTAGACATGATGTTAGCCAGTGATAGTGTCGAAAAGGAAATGACGCCCCAAAGGAAAGAAGTGTACATAGATTCTAGCTTGGGGATGCATCTCAGTTGTGGTAGGATTGCATAGTGTGTGTGTGAGGGTTGATCCCTAGCATTGAAAAATCGATGCGGTTTTAATCATGAAGTAAATGGAACACGGGAACCTTTTTAAAGTTTGGTACCTAAAACATTTGAAAGTCAATGTTCTTTAGTCAATTCTGTCTACACAGCCTTCCTTTAATGCTGTCGCTGTTGTTGTTGTTGTTTAAGATTTTAAACTTGTTTTTGTGGAGACCTACAAGATTGTCGCTCCCCTGCCAAGTCTCACCTAGATACAGGCGAGTTTTGGCGTTTGATTTTCTAACTTGTGGAATTTCCCTGAATGTTTTGGTCCTCAGTTCTGAGGTCCTGTCTGTTCTGGGGAATTGTCTAACAATCTTAAAGCCACAAGTCCTTCCTGATGCCAAAGCCACCAGGCCTCTCTTGTTTATCGCCCTTTGGGGACCAACCTTGGTGCATAGTGTGTGGTACCAGCTTTGCACTTTGCCTGGGAAAAACTATATGTCAGAGAAAGGTAATTGGGACAGTCTCAGTATTTAGGGGTGGGGGAATACAGGTTAAAATCTAGATATAATGTCTGTTTACTCCAGGGGCAGGGAACAGTTTCAAAAGTATGTCTACTTACTCTGGGACACCTTGTTTCACTCGCTGACAGTGAACGTGGGCATCTATGGCTCCTGTGAGACATCTCAGATATGTATCGTGTCTCCGTGCCCCTGCTTTGCTGTGAATGTGAGCCCTGAAGCAGCCAGCCATTGACCTGGGACCCTGTGCCAGATTACTCATGTATACAGTCCCTTCTGCTTTTGAGGTTTAGTTGAGTTTCTTCATTCACCTGTCTTCAAGCTGTGATCAGTTTCTTACTTCACCCAAGAAACAATGATTTTTTTATGCATATGGGTGTTTTACCTGCATGTATATCTGTGCACCACACATGTGCCTGCTGCCTTTGGAGGTCAAAGAAGGGCATCAGATCCCCTGGG
Source organism: Montemys delectorum (assembly GCA_019843815.1). Classification (NCBI taxonomy): domain Eukaryota; kingdom Metazoa; phylum Chordata; class Mammalia; order Rodentia; family Muridae; genus Montemys; species Montemys delectorum. Next base: position 11,594 of record JADRCD010230987.1, read on the forward strand.
ATTGGAGTTACAGACAGCAGTGAGCTGCCCTTCAAGTTGTTGGAGCTTCTGGAAATACATACAAAGTGCTGTTAATGGCTGAGCCATTTCTCCAGCTCCCTTCTCTCTGATCTTCAAGAGCAGCTCTTGAATGTTTAAAATTACTAGATCGTGTTTGGTGAAATTTTTATATCCTATGTATGAATAAAGAAGTGAGAGCACATGGCCATTCTGAGATCAGACATTGGGGATTGTCAGTCCCATCTACATCAGCTGTGGGCTTTCATAAGCTGAAACACAGGCGACAGCTTTTAGTGACTTCAGTATGAACATGTGCCATCAAAAAGGCCAGTGTTCTCTTCAGACCTGTGCTCCACTGAGCTATTCCGGATAGAAAGCCCCGGGTGCTCTTCTCATGCCTCATGAGCTGTTTCTGAGCTAGCTGACTGCTGAGCCACTTCGAGCAGTACCTTAGCCCTCTTCTTTGCCTGGGGAGAATGCGCCTCAGCTGTGTTACTGTGTCACTCGCGGCTTGAAAAGGTGACAATACATGTCCCTCTCTACCCTCTTTTTTTTTTCTTTTTTTTTTTTTTTTTTTTTTTGGTTTTTCGAGACAGGGTTTCTCTGTATAGCCCTGGCTGTCCTGGAACTCACTCTGTAGACCCGGCTGGCCTCAAACTCAGAAATCCGCCTGCCTCTGCCTCCCAAGTGCTGGGATTAAAGGTGTGCGCCACCACCGCCCGGCTTCATTGCTTGCTTTTTAAGAGGAGTGTCTAGAAGATAAGTCTGGGCATCTTGTCTCGCTATTGTACTTTTCCTCTGATTCTCCCCGGGTTTATGTGTTGAGATTCATTTCTCCTTGACAAGACTTGCTTTTCATTGTGTGTGAAGGATCAAGTTATTCCTGTAAATGTAAGCAAGCTATCTTGAGGCATCTGTAGTTGATACAAAATGTTTATATAATACATAACGGGCATGGCAGCCTCTGTAGCCACCCACTGAATCTCCAAGGTCCCCTATTGGAAGATGAAAGGCCACTGCATGTGTGGTTCATCTAGAACAGAACTTACGGATTCCAGCTAGAAACACTTCAGGGCCTCGCCATGAGAGAAGGTGCAACCCCTCTGCCTGATGCCGGCTAGCTGCTCCCTGGGAAGCCTCTGGCAGTCAGAGTGAGTGGGCCAGGGTGTGGCTTGAGAGCTGTTTCTAACGTTGATTTCGTTTGTTGTTTGCTTGCTTGGTTTTTTTTTCTTTGTTGTTTGTTTTCTTTGTTTTTGTTTTTGAGAGATCTTGGCTGGTCTTGGTTTGGGTGCAGTTTTTGTTCGTTTGTGTTTTGAGAGTTTAGGAAGCCAGTGATGCCTCTTTCTGGCTAAAGAACCAGATTAAATCCTTAAATACATTTTCCTCCTCAGACCTCAACTTGATAAACCAAAAACCATACACTAGAAGAGCACAGCGGGTGGGATTGGAAGGGACAGTCTTCAGAGATGAGATGGGTAATTAATGGAACCCTTTTCTTACGGAGCACACTTTAGTCTCGTGTTCTCTTCCTTTGCTGTAGATATCAGGGATATGCACTTATGTCCTTTAAATAGGCCCACGGCCTGTTTAATATTTGCAGCCTGCCAACCAGGACTTTCATACTCTAAAGTCAGGGGTGCAGGCAGTGTCACTGACATCAGACTTTAGAAGTTAAGTAGACACTCTCCTCCCCCCCCCCCCCCCCCCCCCCCCCCCGGTATGGAAGAGTTTCATTCTAAATCATTTTGTGTGTCTTATCTCACTGATTCTTACGAATTCTAGGCCTTGCTAAAATTCAGGAGAAAGGAAGCTGGCCACAACTTAACTGTAGATTTCATAACTTGCTGCAAGATGTTGTTCGCGTGACTGAAATTCTTTGAACGTCTGTAATAAAAACACAATTTCATCATCAAGTCACACCATCATCCAAGCTTGGGATGTGCTTTAAGAAGGGGAAACAGAAGAGAGGGCGGGAAGGCAAGATGGGTGATTTGGTAGGATCAGGTAGCGCCAGAGCTTGGCACCAAAGTTTCTAATGATTTCATACGGAGGACCACTTGTGATCCATCTGGGAAGACTTGCCAGAAAGTAGCGGTTTCTGCTACACAATACAGTGCCTTCCAATGATGTTCTGTGTGAACTGCATGCAATTTCATGTAACCCCAGAGTATAACATGTATGTGCATGATCTGTCCAGCGTGTGCAAAGCTAGGATTCAGCAGAAGGGGCCGAGCCCCGTCGCGGATGGGTCGGCAAGCTGCTAGAGTCGGACTTGTGACTTGGGCTTGCAGCCTTGGATCCTGGGGTTTGCACTGAGATGGTTTTGTCATCCAATCAGATCTGTCTCCCTTTTAGCTTCTCTCCTACTTTGCAGCTTTGCTGATTTTAACTGCTTTCGTTCTCCTGCTTCTTGGTATCTTTCTTTTGAAATAAAAAGACACAATAGCTAATTCAAGAGAGATTTGTATTTATTTTTTCAATTCCTCTTCATTTCCCCAATCTGGCATGAAGAAGCCTTGCGCCCTTTTCCAGGGTTGTGACTCTCACTGTGACTCTCACGGCACAACATTTGGTTCGCCCCATCTTCTGTGTTCCCATCCATGAGGAGCAAGCAGCCTGCTTCCGTTTCCCAGGATGCTCCTCTGCCCCCTTTATCTAACAGCGCTGAAGGAAACTCATTGATATATTCAATTAGTGCAAATGATGGGGTCCTCAGTGGAAAGAAGGCCCCAGCCCCTCTTACTGAGTAACTCTAGTCCTCTGCTTATTTGTAAGCCTGGTTTTTTTTTCTTTTCTTTTCTTTTCTTTTCTTTTCTTCTCTTTTTTTCTTTTCTTTTCTTTTTTTTCCCGAGGCAGGGTTTCTCTGTGTAGCCCTGGCTGTCCCGGAACTCACTCTGTAGACCAGGCTGGCCTCGAACTCAGAAATCCGCCTGCCTCTGCCTGCCTCCCAAGTGCTGGGATGAAAGGCGTGCGCCACCACCGCCCGGCGG
>JADRCD010230989.1:825-39249 GCA_019843815.1 Montemys delectorum
AGTACCGACGAAGTTTGTGGTTGCTATGACTGCAATATAGGGGTTTTGTTTTGCTTTGTTTTGTTTTTTGGCTTATAGTTATGCAGTCAGCTCTGAAACATCTCCAATATTATTGATGAGTTTCTCTTTTCCTTCCTATCCAAGGCATGTGACTCTGTGAGTGTGCAACTATATGCATGTGGGAGTGTGAGTATGTGAGTATGTGCGTAAGTGTATGTGCCTGTGTATGTGTGTGTGTGTGTGTGTGTGTGTGTGTATGAGAGAGAGAGAGAGAGAGAGAGAGAGAGAGAGAGAGAGAGAGAGAGAAATTGGATTTCACACAAATTAATAGGTATAGAAACCTATTATTTCTGACAGGTATGCTTATGCTTGCCTGTAATCCCAGTAGGCAGTAGGCACAGGCATGAGGATCATGAGTTCAAAGCCACCCTGAGCTACATAGCAAGCTTGTATCTCAAAAATAACTAAGAGGCTAAGGAAATTGGCTTATCTACACAGTGATGGCCTGCCATTAACTACAATACTGATATTCATGTCACATGGTCTTTGAAAAGGTCTGGCTTTCATCTCACGTAAACACACACATGTATGTACACACACACATGTGCACACACATGTGCGCGCACACACACACACAAGGAGAGAGAGAGAGAGAGAGAGAGAGAGAGAGAGAGAGAGAGAGAGAGAGGGAGAGAGAGGGAGGGAGGAGGAGAGAGAGAGAGAGGAGAGAGAGAGACAGAGAGAGAGGAGAGAGTGAGTGAGTCATGGAGCCCCTCACTTGGAAGAGCGCTCACTGGGCATGAGTGTAGCCTTGGATTCCATCCTCACTAAACAGAAATCTAGAGTCGATGGTCCATTTCTGTGATCTCAGTATTAGGGAGGTGGACACAGATGAGCAGAAGTTCAAGGACATCTTTAGCTACACAGTAAGTGTACCTGGATGATCAGAGACCACACCTACAAAACCTAGTACTGGCAATACAGAGCCTCCCATTTCTCAGTTGAGACCAGGAAAACAACGCTGGGAGCAGAGAGATATTTGGAAACAGGCCAGGGTGCCTGTTAGCTACTGAAACACTTTGGAAGGGTCGGCAGCACATCTGAGGTTATGGGTCGGCTATGAAGCATCCTCCAAAAGGCTCATGGGGTTTTTAGGGATTTTCAGCTGGAACTGTTATTTTGAGGTGTTCTGGAAACTTCAGGAGGTAGAACCTAGCTGGAAAATGTTGGTTACTGGGCCCAGGTTCTCCAGGTATCTTCTCCCTGGTCCACTCCTATCCTTGCTCCTTCTTGTCTGGTGTGAGGTGAATGGCCACCCTCTGCTGCCATGGCGTTCAGGCATTCTGCCCACGTGTGTGAAGCACCCAGGATCCTTTGGAAGTATGAGCCATGCCAACCTTTGCTCACCATGCTGCAAACTAGCTGATACCATTTGATAGTGACTCTGAGGACATTCTGTTTCACTTCCTTGCACTTCCAGTAAGTATTCATTAGTTATAAAATTATTTTGAACATAAACAACAAATGTTTTATAGGAAACACTCAGGTCTTGTCTGCCCTTGTTTCCTGCCCATTAGGTTGGAAATAGCAATGTTTTTCAAGTTGAATGAATTTATTGACTGGAAATAAAACATGATGTTCTTTTCCAAAATCATAGGAAAGTTAATAATATAGAGTATTATTTATTTCTTCTTTAGTTTTTTTTTCTGAAGTCCTGGAGTCTAGCTACTTTATTTCCATGGCTTGTGGAAGGCTCATTAATTTCTCCAAACACGTACCTTGGGTCCCATCTAGAACTTCAGAATGTGAGCAGATTTTCGGGGCATAGAATATTTTCTTACTTTAAATCACGCCCCAATCTCCCGTATCATCATTTCCCAATGCTCTGTGGGGATTCTGTCATGTTCAAGGCTCTGGTCTGTCTCTTCCGTGCACGTGGAGACACCCAGAGAACCAATCTCACCTTCCTTTGTGGTTAGAGTAGTTTGTATTATTACTGCTTGGGAGACTTCCAGAGCATTATGAAATGGTGCTGCCCCCTAGGATTCATTTCATTTGTTCATTAGAAGTCTAGGACCTGTATCCCCCGTGTGGAGACGGTAAAGTGTCAACTTGGGTGTGCTGTTGCTTGAATTTAGGTTCACTTTGTGGTTCTGTGACCTGACCTAAACATCTCTGTCTTTAATCTGCACAGTGCACAGTGAGTGTTAAACGTAATGCTCCACATCCATAGCCCTCAGTGATGGCCTGACACTCTTTATTACTATCAGAGATATAACGTAGGTTGTGCTGAACCCACTTGAATAGATTGAAGTGTTCTTTGAAGAGTAATTTTGTTAGCTAAGTGTGTTGGTACATGCCTAAAATCTTAGCACTGGGGAAACGAAAGTAGAAGACTCAGGAGTTTAAGGTCAGCTTCAACTACATAGTAAATTCAAGGCCGGTGTAGGCTACAGACACATTTAAAAACTTGAAATAGATTGGCTTAAAAATGGGCCTAAGCTTAGTGAGACCAACGTTCCAGAAACACATGTTCTGATGGTCTGACAATTACTGAATTCTATTGTGTTTCACTTTAGCCATATAGCTTCCCACCTTAGATGCTCTAAAGTTGTTCTTTAGGACACCGAGCTTTGAGGCCCCACCCAGACCTTTCCCCCGGACAGTGTGGAAAGATAGTCAGAACATGGCTGTCAAGTTGTTTGTGGCCCCGTGTTCCTGCTGTCTCCCAGGCCACCTCTTTCCTTGGATGACCATTCCCTGCTTACATGAAGCTCCTGAGTTTATTTATCACAGTCGTTGGCTCCTTTACCCATCTGGATCTTTCCAGCATCACACGGATGTTCTCAGACCATAGCTACAGCAGATGCTAGCCAGCTCTGTCCTCTAAGAACCGCATCATTTTCATTTTTAATGTAATTTTTTTTTCTATCCTCAACAAATTGGTGTTCTTCCCTCTGCTTGGAAAACTAAAAACCCATGGGTTACTGAAACAAAGAATGCCCAGGAAAAATGGTCTGTCGGGGTCTCAAATCTTCCTGTGCTGAATGCAGCTTAAAGGCAACTTGTAATTAGCACTAGCAGCTGATTCTACAGCCCCTCCCACCCCACCCCACAGAAGAGCCCACGCGTTCTGCATTTTAATAATGAGGGAGGGGTGCGCAGGGTGCTCCATCACACTTAAAGGGTCCGCAGTTCAACCCGAATCGCTTCTTTCTAGCTTCCGGGAAAGACTTGGAGACAGGCTAACTGCTGAAGCTGTTTTAAAAAACGATCTTGCTTCTGTCTCTTCGCTCGAGTCTCTCCTGGGAATGTTTTGTTCCAGGACATCATGTTTAAGCCCATGGTGGGTATTCTGGGGGGTGGAGGGGGGGGAACCTTCAAACAAACAATAGCTCCCAATTTCCCAGAACATAAAGGTCTGAAGAGAAATAAAATTTTATGGAGGGAGTTTTTCCCAGCACTTTGGTGCAGCAACCGTAAAAAAAAAAAAAAATAAAAAAATAAAAAATATAAATCTCTCCATGCTCAACTTTCCCATGTTGGATCTATCAGGGAAGGGTTTAGATCTGGTTGTTGTTAGAGCCATGTGGTCAGCTCTGTCTGGGGGCTTGTGTGAACTCAGTTTCACCTCATTGCAGGCTTCTGTGTACGATTAGTGCAGAGTCACGTAAAGCCAAGCTCAGGCTACCTTTCCTGCCTAACAAGTCTTGGTGCGTCCTAGTCCACCAAGAACTGCCTTGGTGCAGAAGATGGGTATATAAGGCAGACTTTGACTCTTTCTTTCTTCCAGGAGCTTATGTCATAGGCAGGCAGGTGGTTAGCAGAGAAATAACTGTAGGTAGAGAAGTCCGTGTGTGTAATCCCCGGGGCTTGGAGATAGATCTGGGGGAGTTTATCTGAGTGACGGCAAAAGCTGCATCTGTAGCCGGGAATACTTACTAGATGAGGCATTGGTACCTTTTGAGTGTGAAATGTCTCTCAGGCTGGTGTGTTTAACACTCAGTCCCCAGGAGGAGGTGCTATGTGGTAGGTGGTAGAACCTTTAGGAGTTGAGGCCTTGCTGGAGGAAGTGGGACTCTAGGGCGTGGGTCTTGAGGGTCCTGAGGCTCGGCTGTTTCTTCTGTTTCCTGTTTTGCCAAGGTGTGAGCAAGGACATGCCTACACCACAAGCTAATGCCACTCCCACTGTCTATGTCTTCCCCTCCAGGACAGAGAGCATCCCTCAAACCAGGAACCTGAAAATGCCCTTCCCCTCTTGACACTGCTTCTTGTCAGGCACTTGACCACGGTGATGGGGAAAGTAATGGATATAGACAGGAAATTCTGAGTGATGTTTCTGATGCTGAATGAGAATTTTCTCATTCCATCACTGTGAACAACACACACTCGTCTCAAGAGAATAAAAGCAAACAGAATGAATTTTGGGGGGTAAATTAATACATGTAGCCCTTTATTCTTAGACCACAATCACCAAAGAAAAAAAACAGACAAACAAACAAACAAACAAACCCCTCAGCTGTACAGCTTCAGAGAATGGAAACAGGACCAGAGGATGTTGGAAATGAAGAGCTGCAGTCAGTGGTTTGGGAGCCCCTAAGTTCCAAAAAGAGGCTCCTGCTATTGCTAGGGAAAACTTGGGGCAAAGAGGTCACGAGGGCCAGCTCAGCCTTGTCAGAATTCTGATTCAAATCAGAGAAGAGTCTCAAAAGCTCGGTAGCTTTGTGAATAAAAATGGGAGGGGTTGGTGGTCACAAACTCAGCTCAGCTCCTACAACTAATTTCATCACAGCAATGACCCAGAAACCCAGATTCTCATACCTCAGAGGAAGAGGAGGGAATGAGGATGTAGTGAGGGCTGTCCAGGAAGAGGGAGAGTGGGGAGAAGGGGTGGATATGATCTGAGTATGTTGTATTGCTGTATAATATAATAACGCTGTACTGGCTGGTTTTGTGTGTCAACTTGACACAGGCTGGAGTTATCACAGAGAAGGGAGCTTCAGTTGGGGAAGTGCTTCCATGAGACCCAGCTGTGGGGCATTTTCTCAATTAGTGATCAAGGGGGTAGGGCCCCTTGTGGGTGGTGCCATCCCTGGGCTGGAAGTCTTGGGTTCTATAAGGGAGCAGGCTGAGCAAGCCAGGAGAAGCAAGCCAGTAAGGAACATTCCCTCCACGGCCTCTGCATCAGCTCCTGCTTCCTGACCTGCTTGAGTTCCAGTCCTGACTTCCTCTGGTGATCAACAGCCATGTGGAAGTGTAAGCTGAATAAATCCTTTCCTCCCCAACTTGCTTCGTGGTCATGATGTTTGTGCAGGAATAGAAACCCTGACTAAGACAAATGCCCACGATAATTATAATAACTGTACGTCAATATTTCCAGGCCCATGCTTAGCTGTATCTATGTGATTACTGGTTCCCAAGAGCACAACTTTAAGATCATGGAAAACTCTAGAATGGGGGTATCTCTGTGACTTCTGCTTTGAGGATGTGTTTTGTAGGAAATAATTTTTTTCCTGGAATTTTGAGACTATTTGCTTTTAAAAATGAACTCATTTCAAAAGAAAGGTTTTTTTTTACACCACAGGATAGAGTTTTGAGATCCCAAACTACAAACTTACTGATAAGGTCCAATTTCAACTAGAGTACTAAAAATTGTTCAAGTTATGATTTCTGTTCTAAACTGTATGGAATGTTCTGAATTTATAAAAGCTCCTGGTGATAATAAAATTAATTTACTCTCCCAATTAGAATACTTTTGTTTTCTGTCTTGGTCAAAGGAGAAGGAGAGATGAGGGACAAATAATACCAAGGCTATTTGATAAAGCCTCAACTAATTATATTATTATACATTTACCTAGAATTATAACGAAGACATATATATGTATGGATATAGACATATACATATATTCATGTATATACACATATGTACATATATATGTACACACACATATATATGTATATATATACATATATATATACACATACATACACACACATAACCAGGAAGTGTGATGTGAAAGAGTCTCTTCTAGAAATGGTTGCACAAACAAGAAAGAACAGAACAATTATAATATCAGTGGATGTGTTAAAATAGAAGGAGGAATTTTGAGTGGTCCTGTTGTGTGTAATTTTAAAAATGCATGCTTTCTCCTTTGCCTGGGGGGCCAGCTAGCCTATTTCAGCCATCCGTGGCAGAGGCCACTGTTTCCAGCCACTCAAGATCTTACATGGTTATTGTGTGCCTTCTGTTTCAAAACCTGGCTGAAAGTACCCCCTCCTTCCCTGAGTCCCAACTCTTCCTCCTGGGAAGTCCCACCTTTCTCTTCACTCAGTAATTGGCTTCTGCCTTCTTTATTGACTGAATTAAGAACCAATTAGGGAACCAGATTTTAGTATCAGCTCCTCCCCCTATATGGTCCCACTCCTAGACAAAGAACTACAGGCCTCTCCAAAAGATGAGTCCCTTGTTGGCTGCTCAGTGCAGAGCGATCATACACACACAAACAGAACAGACTCAGTAGGTCCTATTTATGCATACCTGTGCACATGCATGCATGTGTGTAACAATATAATGAAAGAGAAAGACTGTCAACTTGAGAGTGGAGGGCATGGGAGTTTAAGGAAGGGTAGCAGGGAGGGGCTGGAAGGAGGAAAGGGAGGGGAGAAAGTGAGGTATTCTATCAACTAAAAACATGAAGCTAGTAAAAGTATCCGCCATAACTGAAGGAGAAAGAAAAACTTTCCATGATATAAACAGCCCAAAAAACTGTATCTACCACACGAAACATAAAGAAAATACAGGAGGTGCTATTCTGAGCTGAAGAGAGGAGTGAATTTAGCAGATAAAAAAATACTAAGCCATAACTATAAAATACAAAGTACCTCTGAGAATACCATGCCATCAAAAATCAACTACACATTGGCCAGAATTAACACACGCATTTCAGTAAAAACTGTAAATATCAAGGGCCTGAATTCTCCAACGCAAAGACACAGGTTGATGAATGGATTAAGAAGCAAAATTCGTTGGCCCGCTGACCACAAAACAAAACAAAACAAAACAAAAACAAACACATATTGCCTTTAAAGATAGACACCGCCTTGGAGAAAAAGGATGGGGAAAATACTCCAATCAAACGGGATCAGGAAGGAAACAAATATCACCATCCTAATTCCTGGTAAAATAGACTTCATGCTAAAAGTAATCGGAAGAGCTAAAGGGGAAGAATTCATTCTAATCGAGAGAAGAATTAAACAAGCGGGTACCACTAGCTTAAATATACACGCACCAAACTCTGGCACACCAATTTCATTCAAAATGTACTATCAGATGAACTCCAAGCCTGCTGATCTCTGGCTCAGCAGCATCAGGGCTCATTTGCAACTGGCTGCAAATTAGTTCAACTGGTTCAACTGATTGCAGGAGACCCTAACTGCTGCCAGTCTCTTCCCTCTAGCAGATGAGCCGGCCAGTCCGGGCCTCCCTCAACCCGTGGGGGAACAGGGTCCTAGTCAGGTAAGGCAAGGCATTGGCGACGAAGTGACAAACAGAAACAGACACAAGGGAGTGCTGTAACTGAATGTACTGACATCAATCCATTAATTGTGGGCAATTTCAATACCCCACTTCCTCTAATAAACAGGTAATCTGGACAGAAAAAAATAGAGGACTATCAAAATTAGTTAACATACATCAAATAGACTTAAGTATCTCTAGAAACTTCCATTCAAATACTAAAGAATACACCTTCTATGCAGCAACACATGGGAGATTTTCTAACATGCACTGTATCCTGAGACACAAAACGTGACTCTACAAGTTCAAAAGGATTGAAACAACTTCTTGTATCCTAACTGACCACAATGTAATAAAACTTTAAATTAACAGATTAATATTTAGCTAGTGAATGTGCAAACTTAGGGAGATTAGACAATCCATGGCTTACTGATGAATGTGTCAAAGAAGAAGTCAAGAAATACATAAAAGTTTCCCGGAAGGAGAAAATAAAAACACAGAACTTCTGGGACACCTTGAAAGCAGTCCTACAAAAAAAAAAAAATGTATAGCTCTAAGCACCTGCATTAAGAAACTTAGAAAGGGCACAAACAGGTGGCTTAATGGTGCAACTAAAATATTTGGAAAAGCAAAGCCAAACCAAATACAAACCCAACCAATACCAAGAAAGAAGGAACAGCAGAGCAGAAATCAATGAAATAGAAACAAAGAAAACAGTACAGTCAGTGAACTGAAAAGTTGGTTCTTTGAGAAGATAAATAAGATTTACAGATCCTAGCCCCAAGTAACCAAAAGAGAAAAAAGACTCAAGTTAAAAGAATCGGAAATGAATAGGGAAACATGACAACACACACCAAAGAAACTTAGAATATGGTAGTGGAATACGCTATAAACCTGTACTCTATTACGCTGGAAAACCTAAACTTCTACCAGAAAACCTCTAGAAAGGCAAACCCAAGCAACTTTGAGATTCCATCTGTTCCCAGACAAAATGGGAAAAGACCGACAAAGCTACTAACAAGTGTGAGAGAAGGCTTACAGTCAAAGGGCCCGCACTCACTACAAACAGTCCACCCCGGAAATCAGCCATCATGGAAATCAGTGTGGAACATTCTCAGAGCTAAAAGTAAATCTACATATGACCCAGCTATACCCAGCCCTTGGCATGCGCCCACAGACACTTTCTCATCCATGTCTACTGCTTGTTCTAGTCACAATACCTAGGAAACAAGAAAAATCTAAATGTCTTCCAACCAACGAATGGATGATAAAAATGTGGTACATATATGCCATGGAATACTACTCATTTATAAAGGAAAAATGAAACCATGAACTCTGCAGGGAAATGGCTAGAACTGGAAAAATACACACCGAGCAAGGTAACCGAAACCCAGGGAGACGAATGTTTTCTTTCATTGGAGGCTCCTAGCTTTACATCTTCAAATGTGAGTACATGTTCTGGAGTAATTTCAGAAACCAGGAGAGTAAAAAGGGAGTGTTGCTGGATTAGGAGGCGGGAGGGTAATAGAGAGGAAAATAGTGAGGTACAAGTGATCTATCTGTTCGAGGAAATGGTAAAAGGAGGGGCTAGAGATAAATATAGAAGGAAGAAAAAGAGTAAAAATAAAAACCTTTAATATATGTAAGTCTATGTACACACACACACACACATACATGCATATATAAATATAACATATTGACCAGCAGAACCCATGCATGAAGGAACTCCACCAGTCCAGTGGCACAGGTTCCTTCCAGTCTGTCTGGGCCAGTTCCCTGAGCAGAAGTTTGCACAAATTCCGCAGAGAGTCCCATAATATCCAGAGGAAGCTCCACTCCCAGGCACTCTAATGGGCCCAGGATCACAGGATCACAGGATCCCAGAATCACAGGATCACAGAGACAGCTTGACTCTGAGGAGTTCTGACACGACCAGGAACATAGGAAGGACAGGCTCCAGTCAGATTTAGCGAGGGTAGGTAGCACTAGAGATAATCAGATGGCAGGGGGCAAGCATAAGAAAATAAGCAACACAAACCAAGGTTACTTGGCATCATCAGAACCCAATTCTCCCATCATAGCAAGTCCTGGACACACCATCACACCGGAAATGCAAGATTCACATATAAATTCACTTCTCATGATGATGATAGGACTTTAAGAAAGACATAAATAGCACCCTCAAAGAAATACAGGAGAACACAGGTAAACAGCTAGAAGCCCTTCAAGAGGAAACACAAAAATCCCTTAAAGAATTACAGGAAAATACAATCAAACCACTGAAGGAAATGAACAAAACCATCCAGAATCTAAAAATGGAAATAGAAACAATAAAGAAATCAGAAAGAGAGACAACCCTGAAGATACAAAACCTAGGAAAGAGATCAGGAGTCATAGATGCAAGCATCACCAACAGAATACAAGAGATACAAGAGAGAATCTCAGGGGCTGAAGACACCATAGAAAACATTGACACAACAGTCAAAGAAAATGCAAAAAAGCAAAAAGCTCTTAACCCAGAACATCCAGCAAATCCAGGACACAATGAGAAAACCAAACCTAAGGATAATAGGTATAGAAGAGAGTGAAGACTCCCAATGTAATGGGCCAGTAAATATCTTCAAAAAATTATAGAAGAAAACTTCCCTAACCTAAAGAAAGAGATGCCCATGAACATACAAGAAGCCTACAGAACTCCAAATAGACTGGACCAGAAAAGAGATTCCTCCTGACACATAATAATAAAAACACCAAATGCACTAAGCAAAGAAAGAATTTTAAAAGTAGTAAGGGAAGAAAGTCAAGTAACATATAAAGGCAGGCCTATCAGAATTACACCAGACTTCTCAACAGAGACTATGAAAGCTAGAAGACCTTGGACAGATGTCATACAGACCCTACAAGAACACAAATGCCAGCCCAGGCTACTATACCCAGCAAAACTCTCAATTACCATAGATGAAGAAAACAAGATATTCCATGACAAAAACAAAATTTTACAGAAATCTTTTTACAAATCAAGCCTTACAAAGGATAATAGATGGAAAACACCAATATAAGGAGCAAAACTACACCCTAGAAGATGCAAGAAAGTAATCTTTCAACAAACCCACACAAACATAATTCCACCTCTAACAATAGAAATAACAGGAAGTAATAATTACTCTTCCTTAATATTGCTTAATAAGAAAATTACTATTATATCCTAATCAATTGCAATTCAAAAATATGAGGAATTAGAAATTTGTTGGCTGTCATCCAGTGATCTCTCCAATATTGTACAATCCATATTCACTTCTGCTTGTTTGTATGTGACAGTGTCTTGCTGTGTACCACATAATGGTCTTGAAATCATGCTTCTCCTATCCCAGGTGGCATGTAAGAGAACAACAAAAAGTAAGACCGAATGCTTTGCTTAATATTTATAATTATTGTATCAATTTTGAAGAAGAGGTCTTTATAAGTTACTTTTTTCTGAGATGAATGCTTTTCAAAATCGTCATGGTCAATGAACCAGATTCTTACCTTCACCTAACGTCTGTGCCACCCTCCAAGGAGAATCACTGTTCATTGAAGCAGTTGGTGAATGACTTTATGGATATACTATCTTAATACCCACACCATTTATTAAATGAATGTAGTCTGTTCCCTGTGGGCTGAGAATGAAGACAAATACTCAAGTCAAATAGCTTCGACCATAGCAGGAAGTCTGTATCCAAAAATCGTGCCTACAATTCATTCCTTGGTGCAGCAGAACTGTCAACTCTTAGCTTAGCTATGATGGAGGTAAAATCCTTTGGTGATGTGAGGGTCATTGAAGTACAGCCTTATTACAATGAAATACAATGTCTAAAAATTGTTCTTATTTTGGGTTTGTATCACAGTAAGAGCCAAGATTTTAAGCTCTACTGAAAACAAAACAAGCAAGCAAACAAACAAAAAGATTTTATCTATTTATGTTCATTTAAAAAAACTAATAGTGATATATTATTTTAAAATATCATACAGTTAATATGTTTGGAGTTATTAAAAATTTATATTGAGAAAAATATATGTATTTTCAGTATTGCTGTAGACAAGTATCTACATAAGACTGTTAATTGATTGTTTTATATTAAACAACTTTTATAATACTCACTTTCATTGTTATAATACTTTATAAATTTTAAAAAATATGATAAAATAAAATAAAAAAAACAGAATTGGAATGTGGGGGGGCAGGGAGAAGGGGATTTTAGGCTCTGCTTCCTTCTCAGCCATAGATATTTAACTTGGAAAACTAACCAAAACAAACAAACAAAATGCTTTCCCTCTGAGGCCAATAGCAAAACTATATTTAAAATAATAATATAACAAATATTCATATTATTAAAAATAAATAATATAATAAAATAAAAGGTGTATTTAAAATAAATAAAAAATATACGTATCTAGTTTAAATGAAAATTTCTCATCTAGGCTGACAATATTCTCTCTAAGAGACAAAGACTATGTCATCAAAACACCAACATCTGGCAGGAAAAGCCCTCTTTGAATCAGTCAGAGTCGTCCAAGAGACTCCCCAAACATAACAGGCTATTGCTATTGTCCCTCCCCACACCACAGGGGTAGGTGAGTCCCTGTTGCTGAAGACTCCATGGACCCCAGACATAGGCCCAGAGACCCCCAAACCAGACTGACCTGCATGCCTCCTCCCTGAAGACTAGCTTTCATGGTACCAGAAGTTACCATGCAAACTTCTAATAGACATCAACTCACAATCCTATCCGGCTACGTTGCCTGTGACCCAAAACCCTTACTAGCATGGCCTGTTAACAGGAAGGATGCATATTGGCATGCATATTGGAGGTAATTAACAGTCTTCTAATTAGAGTTAAGACACACTCAATAAGAAGCACATCATGCTTGGTCCTAGAAACCTAGGCAACTACTCAGGACGAGTAAAGTAATGGATCTTGGAGGGACCATCACCTAAGTACATCAGCATTATCTCTACGTACTTTCTAAACATCTGTCCGTATAGCCACAGATACATATACTCCTTAGCACCCATCGAAGAAATTTCTCTTTGTAACAGATGGAGACAATCACAGAAAATTATCATCAATCGAAATACGAGAGTCATGCAGCCGGGTCATCTACAAATCAACTCTCCTATCTAAAGCTCAGAGAACAATGTGGAGGAGACAGGAAGACTGTAAGAGCCAGAGGATTGGGGAGTTTGCTGTAAGACTGTGTCTCCTAGGAATGTCGAAAGCTAAACCCATAAAGGCTTAACAACGTGACTGTCCAAACATGGGCTGAACAAAGACGACACCAACAAAGTAGCCAGAGTAATGGAAGAAAGTCCAGGAGAGCTCAACTCTCCAGAAAGAACTCCAGGCAGAGAAGGCATGCTGATTGGTTATCCATACTAAATAGTTAGCTCTAAAAGCATACATACAAGTAACATTTTACAGACTAACCAGATCATATTTAGAAAGATATATGTACATACATGTACATATATGCATGCAACAACAATTAATGAAAAAAGAGTCCATGAATTTGGAAGAGAGCCAGGAGGGATACATGGGAGAGTTTGGAGGGAGGAAAGGGAGGGGGAAATGATATAATCTCAAAAATAAAAGACATAATAAACATTAAAACAAGAACATCTTTGTGTTTGCTTTTAAATTGTGTGTGTTTATCATCAGCACATTTTTTGCTTTACAATCTGCCTGTGAGACACAGAGAGAAGTAGCCAAGGCAATTACATAGAAGTTAAGGCTCAAGGCCTTAACTCAACAAGTTTCCCAGGGCCTCACAGCTCATTGCTAGAACACAGGGCTGAGTCTCATCCATTAGTTCCTTCCTGCCTATACATTACATTATATATTTTATGTCTTTTTAAATAAACTATCTTCCAAACAAAATAAAGAATTAAGGGAGCTCTTGGTTTGTTCTATTTGGGGATTTGAGCTTGAAGAGACAGAGAAACAAATAACGGAAATATAATAAGTAGAACTCAGGTTTATGTCTGTGCAGTTGCGAAATAGGTCTGCCTTCAGGCACTTGGGATGAAGAATGAGCAGAGACAAACAGAGGCTTCTCGCACAATTCTTAAGGCCTACATTAGACCCCAAAAGAGGTGACCAGGAGTAGTATCCTCAAAATGTATTTTGTATAAAACCATTTCAACAAAGCTCCAAATTTCTTGTGAGTGAATCATCTGCAGGATGTATTTCTAGAGTTCACAACTTGCCAGGAGCCTGTCCAAGAGCACTAGTTCTCTCCGGAAGGCAGCAGAGGGGGTGGGAGGCCTTAAGGAGCAAAACTTACAGTCAAGTAAAGGTTGCTTATAATTAAATAATGCTTACCTGTCTTGGTATTTAAGGTATTCTGAGGCCAGAAGTTGCAGGCCTCTGGTGATTAACACTCTACTGTTAAACAGCAGGGATTTTGTAAAGGGAATCTTTGTTCTTTTCTCCTTAGTCCTTTCAGACCTGGAGCCCTGAGGCTGGGAGTTCACTGACTCCTTACCAGCTAGAGAAAGTAAGAAACAAGAAACAGAAAGAAACAAGAACTTTAAGAAGAGACTCTAATCTTTAGTTCTAAGAAAAAGAAAAGGGGGAACTAACTTTGGTTTGATTCTAAGTAAAGAAATTCTGTCTGACTGTTAGGTTTGTTCTCAGTACTTTTTCAGGATACGTGATCACATGATATTCCAAGTATCCTTCTTTCAAAAGTTCACAAGTTCAAACACAAATTCAAATCATAAATTGAATAAGAAGTAACAACAAAAATGTTTACATGTGATTCCATTAAGACTAGTTATCTAAGTATTCATTATCTGTCACTAGCTCCACAGGTTCATTAGAAGTTAAAAGAAATAATTCTTATGACTAAGTTAACAAGGCACATCAAGAGGCACATCATCTGCTTACTGTCTCATTAGTATTGAAGTTTTGTATAGATAAACCCAGTCAATATTTTATCTTCTGTCCTTGCACATAAAATAAACTGTTCATTCCCTTTTACAGCCTTTAGCTATCAGATAAAGGTTTTACAGCCTAAAAGAATGTATTCTTTAATCATAAATCTGTTTCCTGACTGCCTTCTGTCTTAGTGTAAATAGCCTGTGACACACGAAGGCTGACAGAATCCTAACTGTGGTTTTCAAGTTACAGAGGGCCTAACATTACTTTTATACATTCTAGAAATTCTTTAGAATCATTATTAAGAATTAAGAAATCATCCATTTGTCTACATAGATGCACAAAAGAGTATGTCTTGGTTGATCTAAGAAAATCTTCCCAAAGGGGTGGGCTAATGCCCAGGGATTATTATATTAATTTAATAATGACAAGAAAGGTGTATCAGCTGCAAGAATCAATCCTGAGACAAAGTCTCTCCAGTCTTGCCTCCCAGAGCTCTTCCATCGTAGTTTATGCAAAATAGTGGAACATTTCAGGAAAGTCATCTGCTAGCCTGCTAGCCGTTAGCCTATCCTAGATGGTTCCTCACAACTCAAGGCTATTGATGGGGGAGGGGCGACTTAACAAAGCTAGAGGCAGAAGGGGGCCAGCCAGGTTCCTTTTCAATAATCTCCAGAAACAGTGAACAATCTGCGTTTGCACTGTGAGAAGCTAAGAAAGAAATATTCTGAAATTAACTCACTAAGAATTTTACCTGTGTTGCTAGAGGTGAAATAAAAAAATTAAGCAAAGATACCAGTGTCTTCTTAAACCCTTAGAGCAATGTTTGTATTGTTTAAATTTAATACAGAGATGACTTCATTGTAACAACAGCATGTTTCAGGTACTCAGTGCCCAGCCTGGTGCCTGTGACCACAACAGCCTGGAATTGTCTGGTAAGCTTACATCCTACAGACCTTGAAGGATAGTACTTAGGGGACAAACCTCTGGGCACGTTTTTTTGAGGGAGCTTACAAATCAGCTTAAAAGATGTTGGGAGAGCCACCCTAAATGCTGGCAGCACATTTCCACAGGGTGCGGTCCCACACTGAAGAGAAAAGGAGACAGAGAGCAGATCACTAGTGTTCATCTCTCTCTCTCTCTCTGCTTCCTGTGTGACCAGCTGCCCCACACTTCCGCCATCACATCTTCCCACCATATGGAATGGACCCTCATATGGCAAGCCAAAACAAACACTTCAAATGGCCTTTTCCAGATATTTTGCCATAGCACTGAGAAAAACAAGGATACGTGTGCATTATTTCTTTTTTGATCCTGTTGCTCCAGCACATACCTGAGTCTCGGACATCAATGGCAGGGGATGTCACTGCTCCCGGGTTCAACAGTACAGCACTTTGCCATTTGCTCTAAAGTCAGTGAAAACCGCAGGCTCTTCAGATTCCTTGTGACAAATTAAGGCAGCCCCCCTCTCTCCCCAGCGCTGTGAGACAGTAAAGCAGTGTTGCAGTGGGTCCAGACTCTCGTTCCTTCTCCCTCCCAGGATGATTCTCTGAGCCTCTACAGCTAACATGTAGGATTTGTATATATAAATTGTATGAATACATTATTCTCACTTCTAGCCGGGGAACAGGAATTCCCTCATTTGTTCTCTCTCTGCCTGGGGAAGTTTAGTTTCCTCTCCTGTCAGCTTACTTCAGGTTCAGCTAAGCAGGGGAAGGACTTGGCCTGTAGATCTTTGGATCACTATCCCTGGGTAGTGGCTCTCTACCCCCATACATGCTATAAGCTCCGGCAGTAAATGCTAATCTAGTTCCTCAGGTTAGCAGGACTTCCAGCCTCTACTTGGGCTTCTTCTCCCAGAGGACTGACCAGGAAGCATCGAAGTGGGCCCATCCTAGAGTACTCTCTTTTCCTTCTTAGTGAACCACAACCCTATGCTTCATGTTGGCTAACTTGTGGAACTGTCACATGTTGTGTCCAAGTCACTAGCTCACGAAACCTATCTGTCGCTCCAACATGGTCAGAAATCAGCTTGTTCCAATTTTAAGATACAGTTAGAGTAACACCCGAAAGATTTCACATTTTATGCATATCTGCTACTCTGGTAAGGGTCAGCTCATGAACAGCTTCCCTGGGCATTATCGATCTGCAGTTCATAGATGGACTGCTTTACTCTTTGATCTATGAAAATGAATGGAAGCTTTGGAAAGAGATGAGGAATTCATGCTTTGTATCTACCACATCAGGATATGTAGGGTAATTGCCAAATATGGCAAGGGAGGGGCCATTGATGTGTATATTTGCATTAACATGATGAGGGATCAGCTGCCTGGGATAGGTCTTAATTGTTGGTCACCATTTACATTGCTTTAATGACAGCTCAAGCCTGGCTAGACAGGAGAGCGCTCCAGCCAGACTGTGAGACTTTTTGAATGCACATAATCCTAATAGCTACTCTTTGTATAAGACATGAGAACTGTAGGAGTGACCTGTCTTCTGTTTTTATTTACTTTTAACCCATGAATTACATTCCTTGAAAATATGAATAGAAAAATATCAGAGCAGACAAATCTCTGTTTGACTAAGTTATTTAATCATTCCTTTATAGATAAAGAAATGAAACTATCTTTTAATTGTTGCTTTTATGCAGGTTTCTTTCAGGTTTATTTTTATTATTTTGTTAAGGTATGTTGGGGGGGAGGGTACATGTATGTGCATACACCACCTGTGGTGTTGAATGTTTCTGAAGCTGGAGTTTTAGGAGTTGTGAGCCTCCTGATATGGGCTAAACTCAGATTCTCCTCAGAAGTGGTTGGTATACAGTTAACTGCTGGGCCATCTCCTCAGCTAGATGGCGCATTCCAGGCTGCTCTCCAACTCGCTGCGTGGTAAGGATGGTCCCAAACCTCAGATTCTCTTGCTGAGACTGCAGAGGCTGCCAGCATAGAACGTTTATCTGGTGCTGGGAATCGAACCCAGGGCATTGCACACCAGACAAGTCCTCTACTGCCAGAGCTACACCCTCAGTTTCAAAACTGCATCTTTTGGGGATTATCAGTAAAGAGAATATTATAACATGCCTAGAGGAAAGTCTGGTTACCTAGTATGTTACCCTGGGCAAGAAGGAGAAAGCCTAAGGCAGGACGCATGGAGGGAAGGGGAGAGGACAGGTGGGTGTGGTTTCAAACAGGATAGAGAACACTAAGAGATGCTACTAGAGTTATCACTGTCGTAGTTTGAACTGTGTCCTCTGCTCAAATACATCCTAACATCCTAACTCTAGGTGTGTGATGGTGAGTTCACTTGGAAGTAGGATTTTTGGAGACATAAGGACATTAAAGGAGGCCATACTTTCTGTTCCTGAACTGACTGAAGGGGAGAAGTAACTAATCCTGGGTCACTCACTGCTCACGGATACAACCCCAGCCCAAGGCCACGTCTTCAGCATTACAGGCCTTGGGTCCACAGTATGCACACTTTAAAGTACAGGTCACCCGATAGTCTATTTCTCCACCGGTAAAAATGAGTCAATGCAAGCCAGATTAAAGTATAGATAAACACAGGTTTGCTGGAAGCTATTCTTGGCTGGTCTAGTTCGTTGGCCCCAAGGAAGGAGGCCAGAAAAGTGGCCATGGGACGGGAGAGAGGGGAGGGGGAAGAGAAAGAGAGAATGTGCATGCATAGAGAAAAGATAAGGGGGAGAAGATGAGAAAGAGGAAGGAGGAGGAGCAGTAGCAGCAGGAGGAAGAGGAGGAGCAAGAGGAGGAGGGGCAGGAGGAGGAGGGGCAGGAGGAGGAGGAGAAACAGGAAGAGGAGGAGGAGGAGGAGGAGCAGCAGCAGCAGCAGGAGGAAGAACAGGAGGAGGAGGAGGAGGATGATAAACCAAAATGTCAGGGTTATATAGTAAAGGGTATCTCTGGGAGAAGGTCAGCCCATCCCTTCTGGGCTGGGAAGTTCAGGGTTGGGGATGAAATATGGCAGGGTAGGGACTGAGGGATGCTGGGAGAACCTGGATGCCAGCTCTACTTTGGTATGTGAAATATGCATCTCAGCCTCTTGTCCCAGAATCTGAAACCAAACATCACCTCTGTTGGTTTTCTCCTTTGAAGCGATTACATGACAAGTATTAGAGACTTAGTAATTGGCGGACTAGATGGGCCTGAGTCTAAATCTGACCTGACCGTGTCCTTATAAGAATAGGAAGAGGGGCTGGGGTGAGGCTGGTAAGACATGAACTGACAAGAACCGACCACGACTCACAGTAACCACCTGGCCAAGGCTGGGAGAGACCTCCTAGAACCTTTTGAAGTCCTGTTGGGTCATTGACTTTGGACTTCTGACCTCTCCACTGTGTCTGAGCTATCCCCACAGTATAGTCTAATAGATTAAGCCACCAAGCTCGTGGGTGTCTGTGGGGGTGGGGGGTAGGGGTGTTACAGTAGCACTAGGGAAACAATATAATCACCTACACTGTTAGTTTACTATCTTGAGGAATTATTTTAGCTTCTTTAAAGTTGAGTTTGAGAGAACTCTTGGAAGAGAAATCCCGTGAACCATAAAACAAGGTGTGTTTGTTGAGAACGGCGGCAGCGACCTCGTCAGAAAGCACCACACACTAGGTCCAAACAGTTCCATGTAAAGAGGTTTAATTAAGAGAAGGAGAGGGGGCAGTAGCTCGGAAAGAGAGAGAGGGGAGAGAGAGAGAGAAAGGAATGCTCCTCGTATTTATATCATTGCTGACGTGTACAGCTGGGTAAAGGTTGGAGGCGATTCCAATGGATTCTGGGAATATGGTGGCTGTTGCTCGGCAACAGGTCTCTGAGACCCGCCCATGAGTCACTACAGCCTTTGGATGCTAACAGTGTTGTTGATTATTATGAGAAGACCTTAATAGGTATCAGCTAATGAAATGCTTCAGAGGGAAAAAACAATGCTGGTGAATATTGCTTTAAAGTCCACCTAACACTGTGAGACCCCGACAGTCACGATGCTTAAGCACACTCTAGACCACTGCTTCTCAACCTTCCCAACCTTTAATACAGTTCCTAATGTGGTGACCCCCCAAGCATAAAACTATTTTCATTGCTACTTCATGACTAATTTTGCTACTGTTATGAATCATAACATCAACATGTTTTTGGAGAGTAAACATTTTGGGAGATAGAGGTTGGCCAAAAGGGTAGTGACCCACAGGTTGGGGACCACTGCTGTAGCTGGGATTCACATGCCCTTAATTACTTGACAGCAAGTTCAGAGATAGAAAACAGCCCCCTCCCCCCCACATAGCCCTCTATTTGTTCCTCCATCTATCTACTCTTTATGTGTCTGTGAGGCGGTGCCCACAGAGCCTGTAAGGTTGTGGGCCACCTTACATGGGTTCTGGGAACCGAACTCAGGTCCTCTGGAAGAGCAGCAAATGTGCTTCAACTATGGAGTCGCCTCTTCCATCCACTATTCATCTGCTTGTTCCTCAATGCATTTATCAAGTAGCTGATGCCAATGGCTTCCAGAATGGAAACTAACCAAACAGAATCATTTATCAGTAAGTGGGTTTTGAGTTTGTTTTTGTTTGTTTGGTTGTTTTGCACTTTCTGTTTTTACTTTTGTTTTTGTTTACTTGTTATATTTTTCTCAGAGGATTCAAACCTCAGTTCTGTATTAATTCTTTACAGATCTGAGGTTGTTCATGCCAAAGCATACCACTGGTCCTTTAAAAAAAAAAGTCCAGGAAATGCCTTGTTCAAATTACTTAGGACTTTATGCCTAATCCTGGGACAAGTCTGATTGTACCAGAAATAACTGGAACATACATTATTCTGAAATCTCAGAAAATCTTTATTTAAAGAGAATCTGCAGAGGAACGCAAAGTCTATCTTCTTCATATATTTTCCTTTTGGGCCTGACATCTAAAATGAGGTGAGTTTTGCATCTGGAATTGTACTACAGTATGATGGCGCATGAATGGATGGGGTGGGGGGAAGATCCTAGAATTCAGACATCATGAGGAAGTGTTGCCGCTAGAATATTCTAATGATCCAGGCCCTGGCTGACCTGTCCGTTCTGTGTACATACATCTGTGTGCTCACGTACATGCATTCTACCCCAGTTCACAACTGCGTGCTATCCTGTTTGTTAAGAAGCAATGGATGATGATGTTAGAAAAAGAACCAACAGTTGAACAATAAAGCCAGCAGCAATTAGAAGCCTGGTGGGGAACAAGCCGGGCCAAAAAGAAAAGGGAAGAGTCCCAAGGGTTAAAAGGCACAGTATATCCACAATCCTTTGCTTTGTTTTGGTTTGGGTGGGAGAGGTTGAGACAGGCTCTCTCCACAGCCTTGGCCGGCTTGGCTCTGGCTCTGCAGCCCACGCTCTGCAGAACTCACGACGACACTCCTTTGACTCAGTCTCCTGAGTGCAGGAGTCACAGAAGTGTGCCATCAATACAAGAGACAGACTTTTAGTGACTTTCCTCTCTGCACCACTGTTCCCAACAGTCATAAAAGCCCTGGGTTTGATTCTCTGCTACACACCCACACACTTTTAAAATCACTGCTACTCAGACAAAGGTTTCCCCCAAACGATCTGACTTTGTAGCCTTCTAACAGCCCCGGTGTCTGGCAACAATAGTAACTGGCATTTTTAGCCAGAGAACCCAGTCTTTGTTTTCCGGGTGCCCACGAATTCACTGCACTTAGGTGTCTGTATTGTATCTTAGCTTTAATGCTTACAGCTCCCTTCTTCAGTGAACCCCTGGTGACCAGACAAGGAGGCTCATTTTAAGAAATGGATGTGTCTGCTTGTCTATGCAGTCAACTATTATACAGAGACAAGTATGCAGCTGTTAGGCAGGAGGGGAATGGATGCCATCATCCCTAGTTTTAAAGAGCCCGGAGTCTAACAACTGCATAGATAAGACAGTTACAATAGGACATAATAAAATGAATTCACGACAAATTATAATAAGCGCAGTGTGATATGCTCTGAAGCCCAAAGGCCAAGCAAGGAAGCCAAGGACTCCCATAAGCACACTACAGAGCCAGTGCCACACAGAACATCATCAAGGTGATGCTGGGAAGAGAAACTTGCAGATAGTCATAAGTCCACATGATAGGCATGTTGCCTGTATGTACGTATGTTATCATATGTTAGGCATGTTAGCCAAATAGATCTATGTTAAAACATGTTAACTGCATGTTGGCCAGGCTAGGCATGTTGATTGCATGTATACATGTTAGTCACATGTTAGGCATGTCAGCTGCCTGTTAGCTAGGTTAGCTACAAGTAGGCACAGAAGTAAGGAAAAGGCAAGCAAACGGACTCCCTCAGACAGCATGGCGATCAGGGAGAAGGACCACAGCATGGCAGTGGGTGAGAAGGCTCAGAGCATGGCGGTCTGTAGGTTAGTGAGCAGGCTCACAGCATGGCAGTCAGGGAGAAGGACCACAGCATGGCGGTGAGTGAGAAGTCTCACAGCATGGCGATCAGGGAGAAGGCTCACAGCATGGCGATCATGGAGAAGGCTCACAGCATGGCGATCATGGAGAAGGCTCACAGCATGGTGGTGAGTGAGAAGGCTCACAACATGGCGATCATGGAGAAGGCTCACAGCATGGCGGTGAGTGAGAAGGACCACAGCATGGCAGTGAGTGAGAAGTCTCACAACAAGGCGATCAGGGAGAAGGCTCACAACATGGCGGTCTGCAGGTCAGTGAGAAGGATCACAGGAGGGCAGTCAGTGAGAAGGAAGGGTCACAGCATGGCAGTGAGTGAGAAGGACCACAGCAGGGCTCCCAGATTTCCACAAACATCTAGTAGAACAGAAATAAGGACCACCAAAATAGTAACATGAAAGAACTTGGAGAGCTGAATGAGCCAAGGCAACAGGGCTCGGAGGTGTAGAAGAGACCATGAGTCCAGAGTTAGCAGAGGCTGCTGAGGGTTCGGGTGAGAATGAGAGGCTGAGGATTTCTGAGGTGGGAACCTTTAGGACAACCTCTGGAATGAATAATAACATTTTGAATATTACAACGGAAAACTAGGAAGCCACGGGCATGGGATGAAACTGCTCGGGGTCTAACAAACACGCTTCACTGAGCATGCGTAAAGCTGGTATGCTGAAACTGCACTGGGGTCTAACAAATAACTTCACTGAACATGCGCATTGCTGGTTTCACTACTTTCTGCTTCCTATCATTCAGTGTAGGAACATTAACATATTTTTGCTTTGCCCACAGACCTAACTATTTGTGCCAAGAACTTCATAATTGCGTCTTTTTTTTTTTTTTTTTGTTTTTTTTTTTTTTTTTGAGCATACCACCAGGTGTCAGCAATAAGATCTCAAAATGCACGTCTCATCATGCCCCGGAAAGCTTCCTGGAGTCGGCTGTCAGTCAGCACAGTGAGTCCTTTCTGGTCACTGCAGCGCTGTCAGAACAAGAAAAACTGGCAGCATAAAAAGTCCGTCCTGAATAAAATATTAAAGATTCAAAAAAAAAAAATGTGGCTTTATAAATCTTATTTTTTTTCAAGCCACTTAAAAAGTTTAACTGTCCAGATTATTGTGCCAAGTGAATTTCTGAGACAGAGACGCTCAAGGAAAACATCTTCTTACTGAAGCTTGTACTTATTTTTCTGTATGTAAATATATATGTGTGTGCCTGCCTGTCTGTTGTGTGCACTATGTGGGTGCAGTACTTAAAGAAGCCAGAAGGGGCATCAGATATCCCGGGACAAGAATGATAGGTGATTGTGAGATTCCGTGTGGGTCCTGGGAACTAAATTCTGGTCCTTTGGAAGAGCGGCAAGTGCTCTTCGGCGCTGAGCCATCTCTTCGGTCCCTGGAAACATTTTCTTTCCTCCTCCTCCTCTTCCTCCTCCCCCTCCTCCTCTTCCTCCTCCTCCTCCTCCTCCATATCCCCCTTCCTCTCTTATATCCTGATTACTGTTTCTTCTCAGTCCACTCCTCCCAGTTCCTCTGCCCCCCCCCCCTCAAATCAGGATCCATTAGGAAAGAACCAACTTCTAAGAGACTAACAACCAAACATAATAAAATAAAAAGTAATAAAACAAAGACCTCATACAGAAGCTGGGCAGGGCAAACCATCAGAAGGAAAAGAGCCTCAAGAAAAATCAAATGAATCAGAGACTCACTCATCCACACATTCGTGAGCCCCACAGAAATGCTAAAATGGAAGCTACAGTGTATGCACAGAGGGCCTGCTGCAGTCCTATGCCAACCTTGTACTTACTTGCTGCTTTAGTCTCTGCGAGTTCATAAAAGCTTTTCTCAGTTGTTAATAAATTCATCAAAGCCCAAACTGTGTGTTTTGGCTTTTCCTTCATAGGCACTGGAGAACCACAAGAGTCTTCCAAGAGTGTTTATTCTTCCAAGGGAAATGAAAGTCACAGGTGACAAGAGCCTGTTCCAAAGCGTGTGAGGTGCGCGCAGCTGGGTGGCTGCCGAGTGATGCAGGATCGGTTTTCATCCCCGTGGACAGACACTCTCACTGCTCGCAGGAAGATGCACTCGTTATTGGCCAGAGTTCACAATCTCAGCCGCTCCCCACTCACCTCCAAGGCTTTCCTTAGAAAATGGACACCAGGTAACCAAACCACCCTGTCCTAAATGGGTTGCCCTCACCAAGAACGGTGACCCATAGCCATGGTTCCAGTATTTGGGAGGTAGATGCAAGACGATCATGAATTTAAGGTCAGCCCAGGTTACATAGAAAAACTCTGTTTCCAATAGAACAAACACCTCAATACAGAAAAACAAAACCTGGCCATTCTCTCTCTTTATTCTCCCCCACCAAATTGTTCTCCACTTAAAGCCATTCCTCATGGGAACTGAATGCTCACCCGGAGTGCCCTCTGGACTCCTCTAGCTGCGTGTGCAGGCCTCTGCTCACAGCAATGCAATGGTGATGAGCAGGTTCAGTTTCCCTATTATTTATAGAAACCACACATAACCCATCCAACACATGACTATGTTGTTATTTTAGATTTGTGTCCACATGTATGTATGTGCTCAGCATGCATGTACTGATGGCAGAGAGCAGAGAGGGCGTCAGAACCCCTGGCACTGGAGTGACGGATGGGGTTGTGGGTTACCAAATGCGGGTGCTCTGCAGGAGCGAGCAAGCATTCTCTGTCACTGCTGAGCGTCTTCTGCAGCCTTCTATTATGCCGTTATGCATTATTCTGTCAGAGAATAATCACGTTATTATTCCATTATGGTTTCATTAGGTAGGGTTTTTCCATCAAATTGATTTCTCAGTGGGATGGAAATATATCATCCGTCTTCCCATTTTCAATGTCCAACACAGAACCCGACACCCTGTAGACATCCTTTGTCACAGGGGCCCCTTTGCAACAGTTTGTCATTGCATAGTCTATCCAGCCTTACTCTGCTTCACTCTGCTAAGCTCCTTCCATGATTGCTGTTTTAGTACGCCCAGGTATTCCAGCCTAGAAGCCCCTCAGCTGTGCTTGTCCATTTTCTATAGATTGCCACAGTCGCCTAGACTCTAGATTCTAGACATTTCCAGTTGTCTTAATCCATTTTGCGTTGCTATAACAGAATACCTAAGACTGCAACTAGAAACATCAAAACCTTATTTTGCCTGACTGTTGCAGAAATTGGGACTTTAAAAGTAGGCTGCCAGCCTTCTCCTGATGCTAGAGGACCATGGCGGGCCCAGCCTCCCGAGATCCTGTTTCACTGGAAATCTGTTCCTGATACACGAACTCTGGGGAGTCAGCAAGAGCACAGTGGAGCTCGCCTGCCTGAGAGCGCCTTTATACAAAAAGGGCAAGTCTGACTTGTAGTTTTCCATGGACTCAAGCTAATGTTCTAATGCTGTCCATTAACAGGCAGAGAATCTGCTGGTTTCCTAAGTGTACACTTCATGAGTACACAGGTCAAGTTTTGCAAAGTCCCAGGACACAACCTGGGACTTTCACAACGCATAGAAGTAGACATTAAAACATTCTATTGCAAGGCTAAAATAGTAAAGACATTTAGAGTAACCAGAGACTGATGGGCAGCAGGCAGAGCCATGGGGTGAACAGCAGACAGAACTGTGGAGTAGAGAGCAGGCAGAGCCATGGAGGCACAGGGGAAGAAAGCACAGGATTCGCCAGCATGGCCAGACTCACCCAACCTGATACCACAGGTGGGCAGCCCTGAAAAATCCATGTAAGGTTTCCAAGGCAGGAGGATTAAATTCCCAGGGATATGATCTCTAAGATCTTATAGCTCGCCAGGGCTCTAAGAGGGTAGAGATATGCAGAATGCAGTCAAAGTTATCAGAGAATGGAGAGTACATCAGAATTTCTCCTTCAGAGAAGAGCGGTGTGGTGTGCTGCCAGCTCTGTGAAGGCCATGGAGGCATTACCCAGAGTCCTCATGGTGATGGCTGAACACGCAAACAGCTCCCTGGGTTTCAGAAAATGCTGGAAGGTACTGCTGAGTTACCTACTAGGTAGGTAATTTTGTTATTGAGCAAAAAGACACATGTTAGCGTCTTGCTTCTTGTCATATTTTAACATGTAAATATTGGAAACCTATGGAAATATATGCAGGGAAATGACTAAATGTGGGGTAGGTGGTTATGGTACATCACCAGCCATTTGCAGCAAAGGGAGAGCGAGATTTGGACAAAATCACTGACAGCTGGTAGTCCAGTGACATAAAGACAGTCACTGTGCTGCATGATGTTGATTTCTTCTGGTCCCAGAGCTCTATAAATCAACAGGCTGCCTTGTCAGGCCTCAGTGAGAGAGGATGTACTTAGTCCTGCTGTGACTTGAGATGTCCGGAGGGTTGGTACCCTTGGGGGAGGGGGCGGCTTCTCCTTCTCTGAGGTTGAGGAGAGGGGGTAATGGAGGAGGGGCAGGTGAGAGGGGACCGCGATAAGGATGTTAAGTAAATAAAAAAGTTAATCAAATACTTGAATATTTTTATAAAAACAAAGACCACAGAAATTACAGAAAAGATCAACACCTAATATTTTAAAATTATTTGCCAATTTTCTGGAAAAAAAAATGTAGAGAGCAACTGAACATTGGTGCCCAGCCTCAACTGAAAAATCTACAACCCAACTCTAAAGGTCGGGGAACATTGCAAAAGAGTAGGGTGGAAGAGTGAAAGCGCCAGTGGGCCAGGAAGTCTGCCGAGACCCAGTGTCTGTTACATGTGACAGGGGCGCTGCACCCAGGAAATCGCAAAAGTATGGCTTATGCTACATAGGACCTGAAGAATCACAGTCTTTGACATGTCATAGGGACGGGGGACACTTCACAAGGCCACACCCACAGATGTGGAGCTACGAGCAATGAATGGCTGCTGAGAAAGGAATAATTGGATTTCTCCAGCTCTGAGCGCTACAGTGGGTTATCCGATGCCAAGTGGTCAGCCGTAAACATGTATACCTAAGGGCAACAGGAAATGAATTCTCAGGCTATGCATATATATATATATATATATATGTGTACACACATGTGTAGACAAATTTTGTATAGATATAACTAAAAAAGTCATGAAGTTGGAGGAAATTGGGGATAATGTGGGGGGCTGAAAAGGAGTAGAAATGATGTAAATACAATACTCACGTATAAAAGACTTTATTTTTTTAATTTAAAATATATAAAATGGAAAACTCAACAGAAAATATTACCTCCTACCTTTCAAAGCACTGAAAGCTAAATAAAGCAAATGCACTCTTCAGTCAGACTCAGTGTTCTGGGGAAACCA
Organism: Montemys delectorum; assembly: GCA_019843815.1. Taxonomy (NCBI): domain Eukaryota; kingdom Metazoa; phylum Chordata; class Mammalia; order Rodentia; family Muridae; genus Montemys; species Montemys delectorum. The sequence continues at coordinate 28,013 of JADRCD010230989.1, forward strand.
GTGGTGGGCAAGACATCTACATGTCCCCAAATAAGGTTTGGCATGAGCAGTGTTGACAGGAAAGGATGAACACCACATATTCACAGTGTCGATCCCATGTTGGAGAATGGCCACCTTTCAATGGCAGGAGTGACATCATTTCATCAGCCTATGATACAGTCACACAGTTGCTAGGTAACCTGCCTCTTGCCTATGACCAATTCCCATGGCTAGTCATGCAACTTTGTGGATAAGAGTTAAATAGCATAGCAGCTTCCGTGGGCAGCCAGTCTTGTACCTGTGGCTTTAATTTCATCTTGGTGTTATCGCTTCAGTCCTTGGGATCAACCCCAAGAGCTACACTCTGAGCTGCACCCCAACCCTGCAGATCAGCCTCAGTGTGTAAATCCTGATTTTTCAGGACATAGTTTACTGAAATTGCCCACTTCTTTCCATTCCCTGCCTGCTCTGAGGGTTAAATCCACAGAATTTCCTAACTTTTCCCACTTTCTGATCTTGATCTGGACACTGCTTGAATTCTGTCCATTGGAAAGGCTTCCCATCATGCATTTCTGCAAGGCTAACTGGAGGGAGCTCGTAATGCCACAGCCGTCCACACCGGCAGTGCTACTCTGTTGTGTGGCACAAGAACAAAATCATGTATTCCAATTGATTGGTGGCAGGGAACGTTCTGGTATGCATTCAGGGAGAAGCAGCAATGTAGTGGGAGTAGAAACCTTAATAATTTGAACCAGCTGCTCATCCAAATAGCTTTTATGTCCCGCCTGCGCCTAGTTTTATATGCACAGTACATATCTGCTGATAGATTTTCTCTGTGAATCCTTCAGAACATGGAGCACTTACAAAATATCGGTCAACTTGTGAGACTATTCCAAACTCTCTGGAGTTTATGCTCAGACTCACCCTTAGGAATTCACTCAGAATCTCTGTAATATACCTTTCTGCTGCAAACTGTTAAAGACCCATGCGATTTGCCGAGCTATAAGGCTCTAGAGGCCAGGCAGGTAGAGTGACACCTTGGAACAGCTACAGAGCTTCTGCTGCCCTGTGCTACTGTTGAACCTGGCAGGACACTCACTGCGGTTGGGATGCCCTCTGTATCCCAAAGACTCACTGGATATACTATGGTGAGAATTTACTAAGGGCATGTTAGATGGATCCATTTGCCCTTAGCCTTAGGAGAGATGTCTTGATCTATCCAGGCTGATATAGAAATTTCACTGAGGTGCTGGCCATGGTAGTTTTGGGTTTTCCCCCTATAATCTTGCTGGGTCCTATAGACTGGGTCCTATTTGCATGGTATGATCACTGTACTGATAAACGTAATACCGTGTGGAATGGTGTGGTCGTTTTCAGGACATCCGCCCTAAGGTTTGCCAAACAAATCACTGTCTACTATTAGTTTTAAATACCAGACATTTAAAATAACTATAGCCACAAGGAATTATTATGATCTAAAAATAACAAAAATGGTAGATTTGTGCACACACACACACACACACACACACAAGACATAGGAGAAGATGTAAATATAATTTTTTAGGTTTTTTTTCTTTTGTTTGTAATTAAAGTTGTTATTATCCTTAAACTTCCTATTTTAAGTTCAAAGTGTTATTTATAAACTCCATAGTAACCACAAAGCAAAATGCTAAAGTAGGTGTATAAAATATAAAAAATGATTCAAAGAAGACACAAAACAAAAGGAAGATAGAAAAAATAAGTAGAAAAGAAACAAAAGCTTAAGAAAAATAGAGAGAAAATTACACATGGCAGTAAGAGGTAGTCCTGATATTCTCCACACAGCTTCATAATTCAATCTATTGCTAAAGAATTCACATAGCGATCTTGTCAATTATTGAGTGTGAAGACCCAATTTCAAATTCCCCAAATGTACCTATAGCTGGACCTGATAGCACATATCTGTAATTCCAGTGTTTCTACAACGAGATAAAAGACAGACACAGGAGAATCCCCAGCAGCTTGCAGGCCAGATAGCCTAGCACACACACACGCACACATACACACACACACACACACACACACACACATACACACACACGCGCACACACACACACACACACACAGTGCAGAGAGACACCTGCCTCAAGCAAGGGTTGAAGGCAAGTACAGACACCAAAGACCAACCTATGACCTCCACATATGTGTTACGTATGAACAAGCCTACACACACTTAGGAAAAAGAAATCTTGGCATCCAGATACAAAGCACAAGGACTTGTCTCCAGACATAGGAGCCCAAAGGACACTGTCATGCACCAGCTGTGTGTTCCATCGCACAGTCAGCACTAACCTGATGCCTTACGTTTGCTTTTCAGTTTTGCGAGATCTCATTTGTTGACTGTTGGTCTTGTTTCCTGAGCTAAACCGTATTCAGTAAGTTCTGTGTGCCTGTAAAGGCACAGCACACTCCCTACTTCCCCTTAATACTAGCAGAGTATCAGGTCTTAGGAGGTGCTTGATCCATCTGGAATTGAGTTTTGGGCAGAGTGAGAGACAGATGAGGTTCTAGTTTCATTTTTCTACACATTGAAATCCAGTTTCCCTAACACCATCTATTAAAAAATGTTTTTCTTCATCTCATAGTTTTGGTCTCTGCCAAAAATCACGTAACTGTAGTTGCACGGACTTCTATCTGGGTCCTCCATCCTGTTTTCCTGTTTCTGCATCAGTACCATGCTGTTTGTATCACTGTGGCTCTAATGTATGATTTGAAATCAGGTATAGAGAAGGGGATGGAATGCGAGTCAGATGGCCGAGAAATCTGTGACAGGCTGCCTTTGCGTAAGTGGATGACGCAGAAGTGACTGTTCAAGACCCCAGATGGACCTTGAGAACAGAACATGTCCCTGTAGAAATAGGTTGGGGTCCTCTAGGTTCGTGTAGTGACAGATTTTCAGTGTCAAAATCCAGCCTTAAGCTGAAGGCTGGGACAGGGACGCTGACAGTAAGAACCGAGCCAGATCTTTGATGATCTGTGCCTCATCCCAGCTCCGTCTTTGACTATGCCTCCGACAAACAGAAGGCGATGTGTGCTTCGAGATGCATTCCCTGTGCAGTCTCTGCCTCAGAGAGCCTGCCCTCTGAGGAGGAAGCATGATATAGTTTCCCGAATAAAGACAGCAAATGTCCACACACTGCATGTTCAAGCAAAGCAGCAAAGGCATTTCCAGGATGTGTGTGTTCAAGCGCCCATGCATCCACTCCTGAGGTCTCGCTGCTGAATAGGAAGGGTTTTTTTTTGGGGGGGGGGCTTGCATAACATCATAAATTAGAAACTGACCACTGCAATATGTCTGTGTAGCAAAAACTGGAGATTACTTCAGACCATGACTTTTTTTTCTTGAAGATTCACTTGCTGGTTTAGGGATGTGGTCATGCACAAGGCCCCTTCATTGATCCCAACATGAACAAAAAAAAAAAAAAAAAAAAAAAGAAAGAAAGAGAAAAAGTTGCTGAATATTTTTAGTAAGTCATTGTATTCTATACTCTATGATATATATATATATATTTAAAGATTTATTTATTGTATGGAAGTACACTGTAGCTGTCTTCAGATACCTCAGAAGAGGGCGTCAGATCTCATTACAGGTGGTTGTGAGCCACCATGTGGTTGCTGAGATTTGAGCTCAGGACCTTGGAAGGACAGTCGGTGTTCATCACTGCGGAGCCACCTCTCTAGCCCCTGGATATATATATTTTTTTGTAACTGTAAACAATATTCTTTATTGTACCTTACCACACGTACTGACAAGTATATCTTAAAAATTTTAAAGGATACTGATAAAGATCACGAAGATGATGATGAAGATGATAATGATTAGTGTGTGAACACGTGCACAGCATTCCACACTACTCCCAAGGAAGCCGGAGCCAAGCTCTGGTAACCACCTGTCTCCTTCCACTTGATGTGGGTTCCAGAGCCTGAACTCAGGTCAGTGGCCCCCACTGCAAGCACACTTCTATCCACTAAGCCGTCTTGCCAGCCCACGGAAACACTTTTTTTTTTTTTTTCTGTTGTGAAACTACAGCATGGTCCGGCCCTTACATACAAATAATTTCAACTTCACGAAGGAATTTGAACTCTCAATTTTCGACAAGCTCAAAGTAAGAAGTACACTTCCGACCCCATCTGTGATTTGCTGTCTTTTGAACCTGGAAAGGCTGATGTTGCATTGGAAGAATCAGCAATTAGAACTTACTAGGGAGGGTTTGTCTTAGATGAAGAAGTTAAGGTGGGATGTCCTGTTGAGTACAGACCCAGGATGCAAAAGCCCGGGGCCTTTGGAAGGCAGGTGGGGATGTCTGGGTTTCTGATTATGTCTTCCCATGGTGTTCCTTATGCAGTCTCCTTAACGTCAAACTGAGGACACTACACACTCCATGTAGGTTGTCAGAAAGGAGCCATAGTGAAGTAATTTCATATTGAGATAATGTGCCAATAATGATGAATCTTTCAAAGAATGTTTTCATCAACAGGAAATGAATGATCTTTCAGAGGATGTTTTTGTCAACAGGAAACTGGAGTCAAAAAATGAATAATTATCTAATTATTAATCCTGTTTTCGGGCAGTCAGCTTCCTTTTGTGGTTGAATACTCTCAGCGGTTTGCAGAATTTTAAGCTAATTCTTTTTAGTTAGCAACTTACAATCAAAACTCAAATGGAAGAAACACTGGATTTAGATAAACATATTTGCATGCACGCTTCAAGAGTTTGAGCTCATGCTGTCTTGGCTGTGCAGGCGTGAATATCCTTCTGCAATGTAGGCTGCTGACAAACACTTGCCCAGGCCTGGCCCCCCTATAGTGAATACTCATCAAATTTATAGTTTACAATCATCAAAAGATAATTGTATAATATTTCTATCATGCAAAAACAAAATGTTCATTTAGTCTATTTGTTAGTAACCTCTATGTTCACCCAAGTACCAGGTTAATATTTATTCCATTTGATAGCTCAATAATATTCCATCGCTGACTAGATCACATTTCTTTATCTATGGACATTTTGTTTCTGCAACTTTGAATCTTGTACACACAACAGTACTGCTATAGAGATCCTACTGTATCCAGTTTGGACACATTTTTGGTTTTCATGGCTGAAAACAAGTGATGGGTTGGATACTCACTGTCTACTTGGGCTTCTGAGAAGTGACACAGTACGTCTCAGATGCTGTCCCTCACTATTGCTGCCTCTCTCTCTGCAACTTGGGGACCTTGTGTGTCAGTCAGGAAGACTTACGGTCCTATTGCTTTCCTCTTGTGGTTAGATATCCCCCTTTGCTGTTGACTTTAAAAGCTTGACAATGTTCTACCTACCTGTCAGTCTCTTCAAGTTCCTTCTATTTGGGTCTCATGACCTTTCTTGGACCTGTATTTGCCAAATATGTTTTTCATACTATTTGGGGAGCCTTCAGCAAGTTATTCCATTATGCATCCCCTAACTCTGGGGCTCCGCCGGACACATCTTTTGCCGTGTTCTGTAAACCTCTGAGGCTTTGTTCACTTTATTTTTCTGTTTGTCCAACTAACCACCGATTTATCTTCCAGTTCTCATGCACTAGATCAGAATTGTTACTATGGACAGTTACTACACATCCCAACTCTAAAGTTCTGTTTGTTCTTTGAGGGTTGGCATTTCCTTACTGAGACACTTGGATGAGCTGTTGGCATTATACGTTCCAGTAATCCTTTGGACACAGCTTTATTCATTCTTTAACTGTAGCTAGAATAACTCCTTTTATGTCACTGCTACATCTTGGACTAGCCTCTCTTGGACTCTATTCTTATCTAATTCCTTTATTTCCTGAGTCCTGGTCACATTATCTCTTTTCTTCTGTCATTAATTCTGTTAAAATCTGGAGATTTTAGAAACTATATATTATTCACATTCCTATTTCTTTGTTGGTTGCTGATGCAGAGTTGTGTCTTGCCCGCTTCCCCTTGTCCATACAGCCAAGGTGTACCTCCACAGGCAGCTATGATTTGGGTACAGTGCTAACAACACGGTCTTCTGCTGTCACATCTACTGTGATCTCAGCCCAGGTCCCACTCCTACAGGCTCCTAGACCCTTAAGTGTGTTTGAGACATACACAGATCTCTTCCTTGATTTTGCCACATATGAATGCACCTAACATATTTTAAAACATTCTAAATAACCTATTGTGATAGTGTAGCCATTGGAATGATCTTCCCAACAGAAAAACTATAAATGATTCAAAATTCATCTCAGTCAATAATTTGGTCAGTTGTTTACCAACATATAGTATTTTGCAACCTACCTGTCTCAGTTTATGGCCAATGTAGATATTTCTAAGTTTTTGCAGTTACATATCATGTAACACAAAATTTGTGTGTGTGTGTGTGTGTTTCTCTTCATATGGCTATACAGATGAAATTTGATTGGGTAAATCTGAAGTATTGCTTAGTCAACGGACGTGGACAACTTTAAATTTGCAAGTGAATTCCATTGGCTCTCTCTGCTGTCTTTGTTGGGTTGTGGAAATACAAATTTGTTGTCAGAGTGCTCATGGTTTAACTTTGTTGGTATTGTTGCAGAGGGTATAGATGATGCATGGGATTATGTTGAACTCTGGACAGAACTGAAAACAGCAGAGTGTTCCATGGAAGTGGGCTCTAGCTGGTGCAGGTGGTGAGTGAGAGGAAGTGAGCGCTCTACAGTCCTCTCTGGGCAGAGCTCCCCACTGAAGGAAGCTCACAGCACTGTGTAAGCCTTTTGAGATTTTTTTTTTCTTTGACTTTGTATCATAGAGAACGTATTCCTCACAGGTCAGCCTGAGCGGGGAGTGGACTGAAAATACCCAGGGTTTTGAAGTAGAATGCTGCTCCAGACAATCTGGATCGAAGGGAAGAATTGCCCACCTATCCCAGGGTCACGATTTCAGCAGCGTCCAGGCAGAGAAAAGCACTTTGACTTCTGGGTCCACCTTCCAGTCCCAGCTGTGGGAATAGCTTGCACCATTTCCTTTAGATACTACAAGGGTGACGCCAGAGTTTATGTTCTGAGACTATTATTAAGTTTCCACTTAAGCTAATATTTGAAACATGCTAAAGTTAGAAGACATTAAGCAATTAAAAGGAAGTCTCGATTATACTGCCAGTAGGCGATACAAGAAACTAGATCATTAGAAGGTCAATAGGAAAATGGAGAGCACATAGCACAGCCTGTCTTCAGGCACCAGGAACCATGGGAGTGGGAAAGGGGGTGTGGGTGCTTCTCTGCTGAAGGTGGTGAAAACCAAAAGACCAAGGCAGCTTCCAACGCTGCAGGTGCTTCCGGCCTTCTATAAACATTGAGCCTGCCTTGGACTTAGAAAAGGGAATTCTTTTCCATTTATTGTCAGCTCTCTGTCCTTTATGAAACCTGTGATATATGTGTTTTCTGTAATGAATACGCACACACATGCTGGGAGGGAGAAGGAGTGAGGACGGAGGGAGAGGGGTGAGGAGATGGAGAAGGGGGAGGGAGAGAGATCAACAGATCAAGCAATTGATCAACTGACAGTTGACTGTTTGAAGGAGAAGACCGGCCAACCCAAAGTCCAAATGCAATTCTTCATGCCAGATATACAGGTGAGAGTCAATGCTGCAGGTGTCGGGACAACTCTATGGCACCAACCTGAAAAGCTTTGTAAGGACTTTATGCCATGGTCTTGAGATGTCTTTCTCTAGGGAAACTCAGCCTTTACCAGAGTGTCTCAAACTAATTGAATGAGGCCATCTCACAAGATGGGAAGTACTCACGTTTGTTCAAAATCATATCTAAAAAGCTACCTTTACTGGAACATTTAGACGGTGCTTGTCCAAGCCACTGGGGACCATCCTTGATAAAGTGACTCATAAAATTAGTCACCGTGGCTTCCATTCCAGCATTGATGTGTTAATCCTGCAGTCTCATCAGCTCATGCTCAAAATGATTAAAACAGACACCTCCATCCCCTCAGGCCCTCTCTTTTCCTCAGTTCACCTCTATAACAAGGTTTCACAACGACCTAAAACCCCTCTCCTTGGAGGTCCTACATGGTACTGAACAGATCATCCACCCTACCACTTCCCACAGCCTGCTGCTGCCTCCTCTCTGTTTCACTGTGCCAGCATGATGCTGAGCTTTTCCATGTGACCAGGGCAGTCTCTGCTGTTCACATCATAGCTGGGTATAAGCATTGCACATAATCTAATTCTCTCTCCATTACAGCCCATTTGGGTTCTATCTATGCCAATTTCCGATGATGAGCTCACAGCTTCACAACCCTGACACCATCAATCACCAGGTGCAATTATGTTGTCTCTTTTTGTTTTATGAATGTTAACTTTATCATCTCGGTCAAATTACAAGGCACCGTACTTAGGAGCAGTGTCAGTTAGGGGCTACGGGAAGGACATACTTGGTCCATGGAGTTAGGATGTGGCTGAGCTACATAGCAAGATCTTGCCTCAAAACTACAAAGTTGAACAAATTAAGAAGAAAAGCCAAACAAATGTCATAAGGCACTTCATAACTTGAATTTACATGGTACAGGACAATGGCCAGAGTACAGAACTTCAACACCCAACCCAAGCAGAGCCTTGGAAGGACTCTATCTATCTTTTTTGTTTGTTTGTTTGTTTGTTTGCTTGTTTTCGAGACAGGGTTTGTCTGTATAGCCCTGGCTGTCCTGGAACTCACTCTGTAGACCAGGCTCACCTCGAACTCAGAAATCTGTCTGCCTCTGCCTCCCAAGTGCTGGGATTAAAGGCGTGCGCCACCACCGCCAGAGGCTCACAACCAAAAACATCTAGATTCTTAAAGCCCTCAACATTCTCTGTATGTCAGGGCTTGAGTGTGCTTCCCTGGGTATATTGAGGTCAAAGTTCAATATCCCACATCTTCTTTGATTGCTCTTGTTTGTACCTGTCAAGATAGAGTGTCTAGTGAGCTGCAGCACACTGAACTACACGAGCTGGCCAGGATTGGCCCCCTTCTAACTCCCAAGAGCTGAGGTCACAGACACATGCTTCCACACCCAGCTTTTACTTGGGTTTTGGGGTCACAGATCCATGCTACCATACCCAGTTTTTACATGGGTTTTGAGTCACAGACACATACAATTTAAAATTTACATAAATTCTATGGATTCCAGACCATTAGTTCCAACCTCTGCTTCCTTCAAACAGAAACTAGACACAAAGCAAAAGCACATCTTCCGATAGGTTTGTACAGCCTGTTCTTCATGGGCAGGGGGGCACAGCTCTTGAGGTTTCCAGGTAGAGCAGTCTTTAGTAACGACTTTCATGTAAGAACAGGGAGGCGACAGACGACTAATACTGAAATGATTTCTTACAAAGTTTTAAAATTTATGCAAGTAAAGCAGCTAGCTCTCTCTAAAATCTCTCTAGATATTTTCATTTCCAGTCCTTCTAGTAGCTAGGAGGACAAAGTACTAACTTTTTGTGTGCTTATATGTCACGCCCGCCTCACCAGCAAGGAAGACGCGGCAACAGGATTCTTCTCGATCACACTTTATTGGGAACCCCTACATTTGCTGAAGCGAGAAAGACCCCGAGCCCAAGCTGGGTGCTGCTTAAATAGCTGAACCGACTAAGTGCTCAAACCTGATTGGTGCTTTTGCAAGAACTCAATTAGCATTCTGCTCGGGCAGGTAAAGAGACTTGGCTTAAAGCTGGAAAGTTGTTTACCACAAGCTGGAACAGGAAATGGGCGGGATCTTAGGATGGCTCCCCACATCTCCCCCTTTTCTTTTATATAAAGATATCATGTCCGACCTAGCAGGACCCCTCCCGTAGGGTCCCACGATCGAGGATAGAGGATATCAACACATCCATGAGCAAAACCGGCATTCACTCTCCCATGTGCAAAGGGAACAAGCCTGAATGGGGTGCAAGAGCTGAGGCTCAGTAAAAGCATCAAACCACACCAAACATGATGCAATGGAATAAATCCTCATGGTGCTATGGCTGTGGTTAATGCCGGCTCAGGATAACTTGTTAAGGGCTGCTAACCAGGCTTGGGGAGAAGCGACTTGTTCCACTGCTTGAGCCATCAACACCTTGTCTCTTTGCTGATGGAATTTGAGTTTGCAGAGCAACCACAGGCAGAGCACTAAGCCACAGCAAAGAGCAGCCCCCAAAAGAAAAACTCCCACCCATTCTTTAAAGAAGGAAAATGCAGGAGAGAGCCAGGAGGTAAAATCCCCCAAGGACAGAGGGTCCAGGCGAGTCCCATTCAGTCATCCAATCTGTAGGATCAATTTTTTTTTTTTTGAAAGTTGCTCTGCTTCCAGCAACCAATTTTCCTTCGAATACTCAGACAGGAGACAACTCTGCTCAAAAGACTGAGAAAAATTAACTCGCAGAGGAGTAACACAAAAATTTTTAAAAGACATGACACAAGACATTTGAATAACCCTAAATAATTCTTCTACTTGCTCTTGTAATATATCTATCCTTTGATTAGCTATCAACAGACCAGAAGTAAGATGTGTATTGAACTCTTCCTGAGTTGTTAAGGCCAAAGTGGTTTGTTCTACTATCTTATTGATGGTTTCTGCCGTCTGCACCTGATTAGCCATGGCCACTGCCACTGTGGTAGCTGCGGCCGCAGAGACCACAATAGCAGTCACAATAGCCGCAGTAATACCAAAATGTCTTTCATGACGAACAAGACCAAGGATGGGAAGAGCATCCAAATCCACTTCTACCGGAATGGGAACAAATGTCGGCACCCTAACAATCAAAGCAGTATCATTTTGGCCATCCCAACATTCAGCCAGATAACTATTCACTAAGGAGCTATTACACTCAACTCTATCTTGGGAAACATTATTGGCAAATATAAAGAAAAAGGAGGGTCTCAGACAGACGGGGGCCGCCTCCTGAGTAAAATTAGCAATGATATTCCCCATCCGAATGAAGGTCAGATTACCTGATACCTCTCCCTTATTGGGGAGACTCTTCCAAGCCTTAACGGCTAACTGGTTTATCTGTTAGGCGAGCCTTTCCAGCAGCGCAGTGGTGAAACTGGTGGCTAGACCATAAGTTCTCACTGCCTCGGCCAAGTCTTTAATTTGTTTGTACCCTACTGGCTCATGATACCTGGTATTGTTCTGTGGATCTTCAAATACTGGGAATGCAGCAGTGACCCTGCTCTATGTGCCGGGCCTGGCCAGGCTGCACCCATAGGGGGCTGTGCAGGACCGCA
>JADRCD010230991.1:0-21129 GCA_019843815.1 Montemys delectorum
TTTTTTTTTTCAAGTGGTATCCTCGTAAAGATGAAAGGTAGATTGTAACTACCCAGGGCAGATACAATTTGTTTCTCAAAACCAAACTGATTATAAAAATCAGAATAACAAAAAGTCTGCTATAAGATTGTCTCTACTAGAATTGGCTGCATATACAAGACCTTTGAACAAGACAATTTCAACAGACATGCTAAAGTGTAAAGACCTGGGACAAGATGACATCTCCCAGGAAACTATATCTAGATAAACAATTACAGGTAGCTAATGATTTCTGAACCAGGGAGAACTACCCTTCCAAAGATGAGCCCTTAATTTAGTATCTAATACAAAATGGTCAGCCCTGAGATTATATATGCACATAATCAACAAAATCAGACTCATCAGGTTTTACTCATGTATTTGTGCATATTTAACAATAATGGTCAAAGATCAAGAGTGTATCGGTATGAGAGGATACATGGGAGAGGCTGGAGGGTGGAAAGGGAATGAGGAAAAATATGTAATTAAATTTTAATTAAAATCTATGAAACACAAAATACAGAGGCATCTAAGCATCTACTTGCCTAGCTTTTTTGTTCAATGTCTATAATAACCACAAAGTAGACTGGGATTCTAATTACAAATATAAAAGGAACTTGTTCTTTTCCTTTCTGGATACCACTTAAAGGCATAATGGAATATATTAAAACATCAAGCATATATTTATGGATATTTAACACAGGATATATTATAATATTTTTAACATCAAACCTATGTACATGGTATTCCAAATCCATGCATGCTAGCTCTCCTTGAACAGACACACAAATGATTTTCCTTATTCACCATCTGTCTTCAGTAGTAAAGCAAGACCAACACCATATCTTTCTTTGTAACCTAGGGCTTTGGAAGCTGTTTTCTGTGAATGGCATCTGGAAATCCATTAAGTCACTTTATCCTCCTGAAAAGCTACTTCATACATTATTTTTCAGGAAATTAGGGCACTATTCAGGGCCAACCAGAGGACTTCACATTTGCTTCTGTTGTGTTACATTTTAGAGAAAGTATCTTTTAAACCTAATCAAATGGCTCTTTCCAACCCTCATATTCCTTTGTGGGTCTTGTTAAGGTAGAAAGGAGACTTTTCAGCAGTCACTTTGCGACTAGTCATTAGAATTCTTTTTTCTGGCACGATGTTTAACTCAAATTGAGGGAAAATTACCTAACGTTCCTTGGAGACCAATTGCTTCCAACCAGACTACTTATTAAATAATTCCAGTTCAGACCCACAATTGTAACAGGCTCCTTCGTCATCACTTCACTGAGAACAAGCACATTTTTATTTCAACTGATCATTAAATTCTGTAAATTGATTCTGGCTCTGTAAAGTTGGGTAATAGTTCTGAGAAAGTGACTACAGGCTAACTTCACTGATGAGCAATGAAAGCCTTCGCTCATTTTGACCTTGACATCCCAAAGGGATCTTAATGAAATATAATCTGTTTAAGTCGCTATAGATGCTTTCACAGCTTCCACATCCTGCCTTCCTCAAATCTTGCCAAATAGTTCTAATTGCTGTTTAAGCACATATTTGACACTGATTTACGGAGTTATGTAGAAACATAGATAATAAACTCTTCTTGAAAAGTAATGCAAATCTGAATGCCAGATATTTATCTGTTTGACTCATGTTGCATGTAAGACATATTAGGTAAGATTAGTGTTGATTGTAAAAATATTTGAAATAAAAATACTGCCTTCATGTTTATGGTGTTCAAGGAACGAAACTGAATTTCCATTGAAAGATAATTTTGTATGACTTGCCCTAATATTGCCAACTATTTAGATATTGCCACTCTAGTATCATTACTCATAAAGGCAATATTCCGTCAGTAAACTTACACACACACACACATACACACACATAAACACACACACACACACATTAAAGAGCCACGACTGGCAAAGTAATTTCCAATAAAAGTTGTTTTCACACAACCTTGCATATATGAGTTTATGCAAGCGTTGGTGAGGATCATTGTTTACATGTTTTTTCAGAAGAGTAAGATTAGTAAAATCATGTTTAGAATCGAGTGAAATATCTCCCATCGTGTCACTGAGAGGGAAGCAATCCTACATGCACATGCAAAATACACAAGTGAAGCATATCATTGAAACAGGACATAAACAGGCCATATTAATTATATAATAGGTCCCCTTTTGTATCCAGTTTCAAATGGTAATCCTTTTAGCAATGAAAAAACTTAAAATCCTTTATGCTGAACCATTTATAATAAGCTACTATATATATTATATATGTATATATGTACATATATATATATATATATATATATTTGACCTAGAATATTTTCTCATTTGCAACCTATCCTTCTACATTCAGCAGTGATGCCTCTTATTTGAAAAGAGTTTTTGTACTTACTGTTCTCTGGGTAAGAAAAATATTAAATGATCTATATTTTTAGATTTCTATTATTAATAGCAATTAAACTTGATCAGATTCATTTACAATGTATATAAAATGCAAAAGGAGATCAAAATTGTCTATAAAGTTATCTGTAGTTTCAATATTATATAATGGCTGCTGGTCCTGAGGGAGAGCTCTGCAACCATGAACACAGACTGGGGGGATCCCCATCAATTATTAATCAGGGCTCAATAACCAGTACTTATCTATAGAATCTATGGCTTCTGTTAGTATATCAGAGTGACATAGCTTTTCCATTTTGTCTCCTATGTTTAGAAAACTTGTGCCATATTTCCTACCTATTTGGTCTTATGTTTAAGGTTCATTTTATATTTTTGGCATCTGTGAAAACTTAAGTATTATGTACTCAATTCTATCTTCTTCTTTATGCCTTCTGGTTTAATATGCTTTAAGTGGTGATAAAAATCTGAGAACTTTAAAATACACATTTGCATTTTTCTAATATTTAAGCTATTTGTCTTTTCGTGAACAACATTTTAATATCTTGAACTTATTTCCATTTAAACTATCATGTAAAAATAATGATTTCTTCAGATGATTAACCAGTTCTCAGATTGTTTACTGAATGTCTCATTTCTATATCTTCTACATTCTATCTATAATGTGGGAAAGTACTATGAACCATGGAATTAGTAAATGATGGTGCTTTCAGTTGGCACAGGGTACCTGGCTCCAAACCCATACACTGTCAAAGCATCCCTTCTGTGGTCTATCTAGCAGGGAAATCCAGGACTCATACAACTTGATCCATTGCTTCTGTCTAGGAATCTCGGTTTCGTATTTCAATAGATTGGAAAGACCCAGAGTAAGAATGGAAAACAGTCCCAACAGAGTTAAGATTCCATTGAAAGAAGGATAATTAGTTTCCTTTTCAAATTTATTGACATGTAAATATAGATCTTTAGAGAAGTAGTCATTTATGTGTCCTATTCAATTAACTCACATACAGAGTTTTGAAAATGGGCAAATTATGTCATATATACTATTCACATAAAAAAATCAAAATTTGTAATGTTAAAATGTTTAGAATGGATTCTGATTGCTACTCATAACGACTGTCTCTATCACGTTGAATACTAATTTGTAGTGTTGACAGATGTGATTCTTTTTAACAGTATAAAAGAAACTTAATCTTATGTGGTGTGCTGGGACCATTTGTCAGTGTTACCTTAGATTTCTCACCCATTCATACTCCAGTCCTCAGGGCTCAGGGTCCAGGTGATTCATTTTAATTATGGTTGTGATGGATATTGAAATGAGTGTTGTAGTGTAATTGATCCTGAAGAAGCCTAAATTAAATATGCCCTATGGAAACACAGTTACCCCAGTGCCATATAAATATCTGCTTGCTTACATTAGCTATCTTCTGGCCCTGAATTAAAATTTGTGTGTGCAACCATGACTTGTGTTTTCATGCCTGCACCCCCAGAAATTTTACATGGACCTTTCAGTCCCTGTCTCACAGTTTCATTTTATCCACTCAAAGGTGTTAACTGATAGTTTGTTGAATAGAATTAAAAAAGAGAGATTTCTAGTTTGGAAAGAAGATGACACATAATTCCTTGAAAAAAATGTAGTTTGTTGGGAATGGAAGCTATAAAGCTGAAACAGGCTCAGGTGGAAGAAAGATTAGACAAACAAAACAAAACAAAACAAAACCATAAAATATGTGGATATTAAAACATGGTGTGACTTTAAAGGGAAGAAGAGGAATTCTTTTTTAAACCGGAGAGGAGCTTCATTATTATTGAGTGAAAAAGATAGGGGAGACAGGAAGAGAAGGAGAGAGAGAGAGAAAGAGAGAGAGAGAGAGAGAGAGAGAGAGAGAGAGAGAGAGAGAGAGAGAGAGAGAGAGAGATCCTACTACCACTTGTCATTGATCTTAATCAGACAAATCCTTGCTCCCAGATTGTCCTGCATAATAGGGCTGGACATGAAATCAAACCTTTTCTTCTCACTCTGTATCAGTCACTTTGGAGCCAGGGAAAACATTTCCCCGTCCTTGGCTCAAATGGCAGACTGTCATAGCACATTTATCCTATATTACCACTCCAGATTCCCTGAGTGAGAATCACAGTGTCATTTCTTTCTGTCTCCTGTTTGTGAATCACATAATAAACACTCCAGAGATCAACACAGAATCCTCCATTTCTGTGTCTGCAATGAAGGCAGACTTGGAATTAGGGGAATGAGTTTATCTTTAAGCTATGGACAACATGAACTGAACATCTTAACTTTATCTTCTCTCCTGTTATTACTGTGATGGCTAATTGTATCTACATCTGGGTCAACTAAAACCCAAGCAACTGTATACATGGGGGGCGGGCAGTGTTTTGGGTCATATCTTTGAAGTGTGAAGACCTATCTAAATAATAATATTTGAGGTAAGAAGACATGCTCCAAATCTTGATTGCACTTTCTTGTGGCAAGCCATGGAATAGGAAGAGGAAGGAAGATTTTTCTTTCTTGCCTGCTTTTCTCCACCCTGACTGATAAGTTCATCATTCTGCTGCTGCAGTATTTCTTTCTTGAACTAATCTATTTCTTTGTAATTTCAATATACGCTGAAGGCAAACTGAGACATAATACCTCCAATTGTTTGTTTGTTTTCTTTTTTATTAGATATTTTCTTTGTTTACATTTCAAATGTCATTCCCCTTTCCTGATTTCCCCACCAATCTGTCCTCCCCCTACTTGCCAACCCACCCACTCCTGCTTCCATGTCCTGGCATTCCCTTACACTGGGGCATCAAGCTTTCTCAGGACCAAGGGCCTCCTCTCCCATTTATGTCCAAAACAGCCATTCCAGCTACATGTGCAGCTGGAGCCACAGGTTGTTCTGCATGCACTCTTTGGTTGGTGGTTTAGTCCCTGAGAGCCATTATTATTTTCATTCTTAATAGTTCTATTGCCTATAAATGGCTACAGCTTCATTAGTATAATCAGGAAGCCTGGCTTCCCTGTCCTGGCATTCCCCTACACTGGGGCATCAAGCCTTTGCAGGACCAAGGGCCTCTTCTCACATTGATAACCAACAAGGCCATCCTCTGCTACGTATGCAGCTGGAGCCTTAGGCCCCTCCATGTGTACTCATTGGTTAGTGGTTTATTCCCTGAGAGCTTTTGGGGTACTGGTTAGTTCATATTGTTGTTCCTCCTATGGGGTTGAAAGCTCCTTCTGCTCCTTAGGTAATTTCTCTAGTTCTTCCCCTGGGGATCTTGTGCTCAGTCCAATTGTTGGCTGAGACCATCCACCTCTGTATTTGTCTGAAACTGGCAGAGCCTCTCAGGAGACAGCTATATCAGGCTTCTGTCAGCAAGCACTTGTTGCCATCCACAATAGTGTTTGGGTTTGGTGACTGTATAAGTGATGTATCCCCAGGTGGGGCGGTCTCTTGATGGCCTTTCCTTCAGTCTCCTCTCCATACATTTTCTCTGTACCTCCTCCCATTGGTATTTTGTTCCCCCTTCTAAGAAGTACCAAAGTATCCATACTTTAGTCCTCCTTCTTCTTGAACTTCATTTGGTTTCTGAATAATATATTGGGTATTCCAAGCTTCTGGGCTAATATCCACTTATCAAAGACCTCTAAGTTTAAAGAATTACTGGGTTCTTTCCATTTCTGTTACGATACAGTCACTGTTGGATGAGCTTAGTCACATGCTGTAGGATGTGATAAATACACACAAACACACACACACAGACACATAGATGCACACACACACACCAATGCACACACACACACACACACACACACACACACACACACACACACACATTCATTTTATTAGTTTTGTTACTCAGAATCCTGGCTAATACACTCAACTTTCCTGTTTTTAAATATTCTTTACCAGAAACGAGAATTTAATAATAGGCAATTCAAGTACTGTTACTAGAGATCTTAGAGTGGATTAGATCAGATTTTGTGTCATGATATTCATGCTTGAGAAATGAACATGATAAAGATTTATCCAGAAACAGAAAAGATGAAAATTTTCCAGGAGAATGAATAGAAATGGGATACTGAGGAGTGTACGGAAGGAGTTTTGAAAACAGATGCAAAGATTTTAGAAAACACGGAAAGTGGGAATCTATCTAAAATAGCCACACTGTGAGGAAAATATATGTATTCTGAAGGCAAGAAGGAAATCTTTTGGTTTACAACTGGAAAATGATATAATTACATCTTTTTAAAATTATTGTAGGTTTAGAGGGAAAATTCTGTGTGAGATAAACAAGCTGAGATGCAAGTTAAGATGCAATTGTGGAACTTGTGTGAAAGCAAATTGTAGCCTGGTTTAGAAGGTGGCAGTTGACACTGAGACTGGACCTTATTATGTAATCACCGATAAGTGGATATTAGGCAAAATGTACAAAATATCCAGGATACAGCCCCCAGACTGTAAGAAGTTTAATAAGAACGAAGACCCAAATGAAGATGCTTCAGTATCACTTAGAAGAGGGAAAAAAATAATCCACAGGAGGCAGAGGAAGGGAGGCACTTAGATGGAAGAGGGAAGGCTGAGAGGGAGGGTAAATACTTGCAGGATCAAGTACTGGGCGCTGGGGAACAGGAAAGAAACCCAGAAGTCCAGGAGAATGAATGGAAATATGCAGCTTCTGAGGCTGGGGTAGGGGAACCTTCTAGAATGTCCCAGAGAACTGGGATGTAGAGGGTCCCACGGCTCAATAGGGGTGACCTTAGCCAAAATGCCCAACATTGGGGAGAGGGAACCTGAAGAAAATACCTCCAGTAGATAGACAGGACCATAAGTGGAGGGACAGGGTTACCAACACATTGTCAAAATTTCCAACCCAGAATTGTTCCTGTTTAAAAGAAATGCAGGGAAAAAATGGAGAAGAACCTAAAGAAAAAGCTGTCCAGTTACTGGCCCAACTCAGGATCCATCTCATGGGTAGTGTCACCAAAACCTGATACTTTAATGATGATATGAAGTGCTTACTGACAGGAGCCTAGCATGGCTATCCTCTGAGAGATCTTACCAGAGGCTGACTGAAACAGATGCAAATACTTAAAACCAACCATTAGATTGAAGTTTGAAACTCCTACAGAAGAATTCGGGGAAGAAATGAAGGAGCTGACGGGAATTGCATCCCCATAGGTTGACCAAAAGTCTGAACTAACCCAGACCCCTCGGACCTCCCAGAGACTAAACCACCACTCAAAGAGCATACACATACACGGGCTGGTCCTAGGCCCCTGAACACAATATATAGCAAAGGATTGCTTTGTCTGTCTTCAGTAGGAAAAAGATGCTCCTAATCCTGTGGAAACTTGAGGCCCCAAGGATGGGGCAATAGGGAAATACCCAGGAGTGGTACAGGGAGAGGGGGAGCACCCCCTGGGAGGCAAAGAGTGAGGAAATGGAATGAAGAACTGTGAGAATAGAGACTAGAAGGGGGGCAATGTCTGTAATGTAAGTAAGTAAAATAAATCATTTTCAAAAAAGAATAAGCAGCCTTTGACAGACATTGGCTATGTGGCTGGTGGGAGGAGTCAAGCCAGTTGTGATATCTCAATTGTTATTTGGGAAACTACTGGATCATTTTTACCATCCTCTGAAACAGAAACATATATAAAGTAACATACTTATAAAATATGATTTTAAGATTTAGTTTAAATATTCACCACCTACATTTAAATAATCCGGTTCTGTTTTATTGTAAAACACCTCAGGTAAAAATCTGAAGAGTTCTGACTCTGGCCATAAATTATCTTTGTTGAACTTACAGGTACCCCACAGTATCTGAATGTTTACTGTATATGTAAAGGTGCTGTTGCAGTGAAAATGACTATGATAGTTGTAATATTTAAAATATTTAATAAAAATGTTTGATTTGTATGAAATTTGGTCTAATGGATAAAGAGAAACTGTTTATCAAAAGAAAGTATGTCCATAGGGGAAGAAATAATTAAGAAATAAGGAAAAGGAAAAAAAATGTAGCTATTGATAGCTTTTCTTTGTAATATCTTTTCCTTATGCAGTGAGAAATGGTTTCATATATACATGAAAGAGATTTGATCAATTTTTAAAATGTACTGTGAAAATAGTATAAAATTATTACATAAACACATATTGAAGGACTTAAACCTTAAGTTATAGTGGATAGAGACTTCGTGTTATTTATAAAAACTATTAGCTGATAACATTTGCTTTTACCTCTTACTGGTGAGTTCCACATCTGAAGCTATTTTATGGTTTTTTTTCTTAAAGTACTTAAGAAAATTACTGAGAGTAATTTTTTTAAAAATTACTTGAAAATACTTAAAGAAATTAAATTATTTTTATGTCAAAATGAAAATAGAAATAGAACAAAAGAAAAAAAAGATAGAAAATTCCAAGGAAACAGCAAATATTACCTTTCAAAGCCTAGGAGAGCTTCCTTTTATTTTCTGAATAGGAGATGTTGGACTCCTCTATAAACATGTCTGTAGATTTGGGGAAATGCTGGCAAAGAGCTAATGCTGGGGCTTCTTATGGCAGGGCCTTTGTTCTCTACAAGACAGATCACCATTCCAGTTACAGTAGTATTTTCTGCTACAAATGGATGCTCTTTTGTATTTCCTGCCTGTCTATTGTGGAAGCTTCCAGATGTACCTTCTCTAGTTGTTAGTAAGACAGAAACACCCATCATTTGGAAATGGCATTGGTAGTGTTAGTTGTAGTTATTTTTGCCTGTACTCCTCAAGGGTCTCATTTTTAAAATAACACAAAATAAATAGTCTTGATAATGTCTGGAGGGAGAATGAAAGGGAAGATATGCTGGGACTGTATTGTAATCTTGAAAATAAATAATAATAAAGAATGCAATTAAAAAACATTGATATCATGAAAGAGAAAGAAATGAATTTGTAATAAGTAGTATTATCAGTGTTGTGTTTTAAAATAACTGATATTCATTACATGTTTCAAGTGATATTTGTGAAAAGGGGTAATAAAATGGGGAAATTTGCCTCATGCCTCATGTTTAAATGTTGAATGATGGAATTTTCATATATGACAGATGGGGTTAACTAAGTAGACATGTTCTATCTTGCTCTAGGAATAGCATTTAAAAGACAAGACAATGGAGTACAAATAGAATAATACACGAACATAAGATGAGAATTAAATAAATATTTGAAATATCTCCCATTAATCTTTTATCCAGATTATATTTGTTTTTGTAAAAATGTTATGCTATATTGCCTTTTGCCCCTGTTACATCCTGATTACATTTTAATTATTCTTTTTTACATCCTGATTACATTTTAATTATTCTTTTTTGCAAATTTGACTGAACTGTTATATGAATTAATACAAATGGAAAAATAAACCATAGCACACAATGTCAGTGAGTTATTGGGTGGTAAAAGGAAAACAGCCATGGAGACCTGGAAAATAGGAAGTAGTATGTCCCCCTTGTGTTTGATTTAGAATTCTAGGTACATTCTTTCCACTCACATAAATATCTATTTTTATTGTAGCCTACAATACTTAAATATCTATGGAATATGAACAATGATTCCATCTCAAGGGGAGGTCCCAAGGCCTCCACACTATTACTGAGGCTATGGGGCACTCACAAAAGGGGACCTATCATGATTGCCTTCTGAAAGACCCAACAAGCAGCTGTTGTGAAGGTTCTGTGACTCAGCGTAGGGGAATGCCAGGGCTAATAAGTGGGAGAGGGTGACAGGCATGGGGAGGGGGGAGGCAACAGGGCTTTGTTCTTGTTGTTTTTGTTTGTTTATTTGTTTGTTTGTTTTTGGGAGGGGAAACTGGGAAAGGAGAAATTTACATGTAAATAAAGAAAAAAACTAAAAAAAAAAAAAAAGATTAAATGGAATGATGCAGAAAAAAAAAAAAAAAGAATCAGATGCACATATTTGCACCCAACCAATGGACAGAAGCAGCCTATTCCTGTTGCTGAATTAGGGCAGGCTGAAAGAAGCTGAGAAGGATGATCCTGTAGGAGGACCAGCAGTCTCAATTAATCTGGATCTCCAAGATCTCTAAAACACTGGACCACCAAACAAACAGCATACACCAGCTGGTATGAGGCCTCCAACACATGTACAGTAGAGGACTTCTGGGTCTGTGTTCATTCAGAAATGATGCACCCAACCATCAATAGACTGAAGACACCAGGGCGTTTAGAAGTCAGGTCAGGTGGGGTGGGGGATGGGGACATCTACCTGGAGACAGGGGGGTTGGGGAGGAGGTGTGGGTTGGGGAGCAGTTGGAGGGTGGATTGAGGGGGCAGGGAATGGAATATGGAGTGTAAAAAATAAATTAATTTATAAAATTAAAAAGAAAGAAAGTCTGAAGCTACTAGGTGAAAGCTAAGAAATGGAAAAAAAAACAATAATTTAAATTCAGATAATCTAATACTCTAGTTATTCTCCCCCCACACTTCCACATACTTAGTGTAAATAAGCATGATTATTTTGTTTTCTAATTTGTTACATACAACTCACACACAAATCTACACTGGGCTATCCAAATAGCTAGGCATACAATAACAATTGTAACTGATAAGAAGTGAAACTCAGCTATTAAATTTAAATTAAAAA
The DNA here is from genome assembly GCA_019843815.1 of Montemys delectorum. NCBI lineage: Eukaryota > Metazoa > Chordata > Mammalia > Rodentia > Muridae > Montemys > Montemys delectorum. The sequence goes on from JADRCD010230991.1 coordinate 11,063, forward strand.
TTCAAAAAATTTATTAGTCCAAGCCATTTTATACAATATAAAAGTTAAGAGTTACTAATAACACTTTAAGACATTACATATGTCATGTTTCATTTTCTGTCAAATTATTTCAGCTTAATGGGAATGCTATAATCAAAGACTACCATCTCTGTTTAGGACAGAATGCAAAAGAAGAAAGATTTCTAAGCAAAACACAGAGGTAGAGGCATTAATTTGCTTTACTAGTAACTTCAAAAATATCAAATTAAAATGAAGATTTATGTTTTCGAATGAATGTAAGGTTTCCTTTGAGTCATGAATGTTCATGTGCAGTGCCTCAGTTTTATGCTCAGGGCTTCTTTAGGCTGAAAGCCCAAAGTTTTCGTGTCAATTAGCCTATCATGTCCATGTCTGGAGTCTATTTTAGGTCTACTATTAACAAAATTCTATATTTGTGTCTGGGAGGCTAAACTTCTTACCCTTGAATAATGGTATATCAGGATTGCATTGGGCTCTCAAAATCATTTGTCCCTACTTTCGCAGTATAGTCCTTTTCTCCTTCAAAGAAGTAAAATCCCTGTCTTTAAATGTTTCCATTATCCTAAGAGGATGCATCTGATTATATCAGAGTTACTCAATGTACTCTAAGCTGTAATAGACTCTATGCTAACTGATTAGGAACTAGATCTATAAAAACTTATTGTCACATAAAGTAATATCCCCATGGAGGTGTAAATCATACTGTTAAAATACAGCAAATACAGTTCGCACTTAAGCAAAGGGAGCACTGTACAGGGTGAACACAAGAACAGGAATCTTTGGAGCAAATTAGAATTCTATTTTCAACTCTTGGTTCAAATCTTGAAAGAAGTGCTACTCACAATAGCCTCGAGTTCTATTAACACAATTATCTATTGAAAGAAATAAATAGTTATACAAAAGAGAAATACATTTATATTGAAATTTATTCAGCCTTAAAATTAGGGAAATTATCCATAGGTGAACCTTAAATACATGCTGAATGACAGAAAGCAGTCACAAAAATTACACAATACTCTCATTACTCTATGTGAATTATCTAAAGTTTTACAAACTTTAGAGACCAAAAGTACTTGGGGCAGTTTATTGACATTACCATTGACAGTCATTTATAGTCTTCAGATGACCTGCGCAACAATGTGAATGCATTTTGTAGTGAAAAGGTATAATCCAAATATTTAGGATATGTTTCTTTAATCACAACTAAAGATAATCTACAATATGTAGAATTTTTTTTTTCGAGACAGGGTTTCTCTGTATAGCCCTGGCTGTTCTGGAGCTCACTCTGTAGACCAGGCTGGCCTCGAACTCAGAAATCTGCCTGCCTCTGCCTCCCAAGTGCTGGGATTAAAGGTGTGTGCCACCACCACCTGGCTAATATGTAGAATTTTTATCAGTAATATGATAACATTATCCACTTTAGGGCTTCAATTATCAACAAATGTTATAAAAGCTGTCTCTTTCTCCATGAGACTTGTAAGCAGTAGATGGCCAACACAAATAGAATTCAAGGACATCTATTGAGGTTCTTTGTCTCATAATGTTAAGTCAAAGCAATTTTTTCTTTTTTTACTATTTTACACCATCTTTACGAGTACATTATCACTTCCAATTTTGGGTTTTTATGGTATCTTAGTGTACAAATGTGTGTATTTTCACACCGATATGTGTTTCTTGTGCTTTTACTTTGGCTCTTTTTCTTATTTATTGGTTTGGTCATGTTCCAATTTGTTTGGCTTCCTTTTTAACCTTTATTTTATTCTATTATTATTCCTTAGATGTCTGTTTGTTTTCTAATGAGAGACAGAAAGGGTATAGATCCAGATGGGATGTGAGGTGGGGAAGAACTTAGGGCAATAGGGTAAGGGGAAAGTGTAATCAGAATATATTATATTTTAAAAAATCCTATTTTCATTAAAAGAAAAAAGTTCTAAAAGTAGTTAAAATGAGTACATCATAGTTTACAGTTATTAGGGTGGTTCTGTGTAGACTATGCCCTTGCTTGATCCTTAAAATGAATGTGTCTTAGATACTTAGAAAATAGAATGGAAGATACATCTTGCTAAATTCATCAAATTATGAGAGTTATTGATAGTCTCTGGACAAATACATTACATACACAAATGATTCATAGAAATTTTCAAAGAAAGATAAACTGAGCTTGTATGGGGAGTCTTATATGCTAACCTAAAGAAAACAAACGGCAGTACATAGTTTGGGAAGAAATTCTGAAAACATTCCAGAGCCTCTTATGCTCATGTTTTCTAGCAGGGATTACTATCTGCTTTTGCTCATATATTCTGAGAAGGGAAGGGATGTAGCAAAACAATACAGGTAGGACAGTCTACTGTTTAAATTGGTTCCAGAGATAGATCCAGACTTTAAGAATCTTGATATCTGCATATCATTTAGTGGAGAAAGGGTTAATTTACTCAATCATATGTAAAATTATAGCAAAATTATGTTCAGATCTTTGCCTGGGGCTTAAACTCGATGCAAGTGAGAGGACCTGAAGCCTGGGCATTGTATCAAATACTTGTCTACTCTGTGAGAACAAATAAAGGCCAACAAACACCACATTGGAAGAAGGCACTATTTTGTCTCTGACTTGAGCAGACACAATCATCATGGTGGCCAGTGTGAACCAGCGGTTGGTTTTGTGGCAGCAAGAACAGCAAGGGCACATGGCTCTGTGTACTTCTAAGAAAAGGAAGGGCATTCTGGTGTTCATCTTAACTGCTGGCTGGACATAGACTTCTTCACTCAGCTTCTCTCATGTGAGATGAAACCTCTGTTCAGGCTGAGTCTTCGCTTTTCAGTTAAGCATCACTAGAGACCTATTGTCAGATGTACCCATAGATGTGACTTTAAATCCTCTCATGCTGCCGCTGCAAACAACCATCACAGACATTGTTGAGGCTTATGATGAAACTGCCTCTGCCAGGTTTTCTGAATCTTCAAGTTGTAATCTATGACTTTTCTCTTTGAAGTGCACCTTACTCTTGTTCTAATTTCCACCCAATCTTATATGTAGGTATTCAGTTGAATTTAGTACTGAAATTGATTTCTGCTTTATCTCTACTATACTTTTGGGCAAATGTGCTCACATATGATTAAATTTACCTTAGCATATGGTTATTTATTTATTTATGAGACATGGTTTCCCTGTGTAACCCTGGGTGTCCTAGAAATTGCTCTGTAGACACGGATGGCCTGGAATTCAGATATCTTCCTGCCTTTGCCTCATGAGTGTTGGAGATAATGTTGTGTGCCAACACACCTGACTATATGTGGTTTATGTACGGCAATTTCCAAAGACATATTTAAAATTCAACATGACATTTGCATATTTTAGAAATATTGTATTTTATACACAAATATGTGCAAAGTAAGAGAAAATAAAATAGGAATTCTAAAAGAATAGACATTGCAATCAGCTATGTATTTCTAGATTATTTAACTTTAAATAAATAAAAATGAAAATAGGACTGAAAAGTGTTTATAATATAAAAACTAAAAGTAATGTAATGTTTAGAAAGGATAAGGAAATATCTTTTTCCCTATAAAAGACTATGCAGTCAAGTATTTTCTGGGAGGAAATAGAATTTTTCAGATATTGTCTGAAGTTGTAGAAAATTCCTAACTTTTAAAAGTCCTAAAACATTTACTAAACAACTACACAAAATATATTTTGTGCTCATGTTGAATCTCTTTAATTTTTTTGTATCTCCTAATTTTGTTTTTTCTACAGTTAATTTTCCACACATACAATGTTTAGTTAATGTAACATTAGAATACTCCTTCCCTTTTGTCACTTTTAGATATATTAAGCACAATAAAAGATTACATCCTGAATAATTTTTGAGTAAAGTTTTATAGGTAGAGTTTTCTCTCTAGTTAAAAAATAAAATTTATACTTTCTTTCTTTCTATAAATTTGAATTTCCTTTTTTAGATAGTTTGTTACATACACGAAGCTGGAATCACTCAAGAACTTTCTGCCTTAACTTCCAAATTCTGAGGTTATCAACATCTGCCTCATGTCCAGCTTAAGAGTTTGAGAGATTCCTTTTGAAAATACACACCAACATCTGCCACTTCAGAAAGAACAGTTAATCTGCAGTATGTTTTGAAAACTGGGAAAACAGTTTAATTATGTCGACTTAAAGGCAAAGAGAAACTTCATGGTGGAGTGTACATGGTGGAGTGTATTTCACATAACTGTTAAAAAAGCAAATTGAGTGCGCCAATCCTCGATTAAATCAACAGAAATTTTTCCTTTAAGGGCAATTTTACTGAAGTATGCATCCTGTCCAAAAAGGGGGGGGGGGCATAGGAGAATGACAGTGGGAGAAAATAACATGCCATGGTTCTAGAGGGCAGATTTCTTACTTAGTTGAGTGGATTAAGTAATCTATGAATTACTTGGGCTTGAGGGATTCATCCCCCTGCCTTGATTCCCTATATTCATCAGGAATGTGCACATAGGCAGTATAGATACCATGCACTAGCTGGATGCCCCTATGACACTCCCCACATACACCTCTACAAAGCTGTGAATGGGACATTTATATTCATGTAGCCAATGTCAGGCTTGGCGTACTAACGCTTTACTGGGAAGCATTGGTGAGAACATAGACTTTTCATTCACAACATTTAGCAGGTTAAGAGCAAAGGTGTCAGAACTGTTTTCATACATGTATTTCCTAAACCTTGAATTTTTTTCCTTTAGACTATAAAGAGACAGGGTGTTATATCCCATCAACTGAAATAGTAATTATATTAAATAACAGTGTACTCTAATAAAAAAAAAAAGTTCATGTAAGTTTAAATGGCAAAAAAGTGAGTTACTGTTTCAGACTTTTCTAAATCCCTTTATCTAAGAGGATAGAAAGTCAGTGATAGCATTCAAGAATTACATTTTGGAAAGGGACCTATACTTACATAGTTTTATATGACAAACTTCAAAATGAGATGGGAACATATTCAAAACATGTGAACTCCTAAATATATATATAATTCTGAAGGCTAATCTAAGAAAACAACTATTTTCCACCGGTGAAAAATATAATATGTGCATTAATCTTTCCATAAATTATCACACTCTTGCAGGAAATTTCTCCATTAGGTCAGACAGCTACAGCTGCCGAGTTTGCTGAGTACAGACTGTTTTCTAATATTTGATAAGTGGATAATTTATTTTTGTATAGTATGATTCTATATTAATGAATAAAAAAGTAAATGACATATGAACCAACACCACTTTAATTTAATGCATGTATGGTGGCTCTGTATTAGCTTTAGGCTATTCTGCAGTCCCCTTTCTTGTACATAAACAGCAGAATAGATTCTGGCCAGGTTTGTTGTTGTCTGTTTAGGGTGAGAAAGCTGCGTTCCCGCTGTGTTACCCTGTCCTATGCATACTATCGTAATGGCCTTCCCCTTTCCTGGCTTCAGTTTGTTCATCCATTAAAAAAAAAGGGGGTTAGTTTGCCTTTCCAGTTTCTGAACTACCAATCAGCTGTTACTGTTTCATTTGGTGTTTTGGTTTTTGTTTTTTAAACTTGGTTTTCTGTTTTTGTTTGTTTGTTTTTACTAGGCATCTTAAAAGTGGGTCTGCCTATTTTTAACTTCCCAACATTCTACATAAACACACCCCCTTTCAGGTTCTCAATTCTATTTAACCAGTCTGGTAAAAGTTCCTATTTTATATTAGGTCATTTATTCAAATTCACATCTTCAGAGGCTAACTAGAGTTTACATGATTGTAAAAGCTGGGTTAAGAAAATTCCTGGAACCACTTAGTAAATGTGTATGTATGTACAATTGATCAGCTCACTGCCCTGCCAATGACCCCAGAGCCTCATACACAAGGAGACATGACAAGGCCTTCCCGGCAGGGTAGGGCTCACAGAGAGAGGAAAAGCCTTTCTCAGGTATGTTGGTAGTGTGTCAATGAATGTTCACAGTAGCTGTTCACCTTTGATGTTACAGTCTGAAGACTGTCCCCTGCAGAGAAGGCTCCTCCCAAGATTAGCTAAACCTGTCTCCTTGATCCAGTTGACAAGTTGTTTATTTTTAATAACCTCACCTCCTTGTATTGTTGTATGCACTGACTCCTGCTCAACCTCTGGGCTGCTGTGGCTTCTCCATCCAGAGCACAGTATACCTGAACTCAGTTTTTTTGGGTTTCTGTGTGTCTGTCTCCATGTCTCCCCTTTCTTCATTTCCCTCGCAGCCTTGGTCAGTTCTACATCAATAATGCTGAGCAAGGTCTTGAGACACTGAGTCTAGTATGATTTATTCCATAGACAATCCTGGTGACACAAAGTAGTGACATGACACTACAGTGCATCACTGTTGTTAAGGTGTTAATGAGGTATAGCTACACTAGTGTTCTCATCTGTAATAGTGTTCTCATCAGAGACAGAGACAAAACAAAACAAAGCAAAACAAGAAACAAGCAAACACCCGAGGAAACAACTAAGAAGGAAGGATTTATTGTGATTCACTGTTTCTTTATTATGGCGCATTTGTCCTGATTCCTAATGTCCATGGTATGCAAGCTCCAATCGCTTGCCTATGGCAAGGATAAAAGTCATCATGGTATAGGGTCTCTCTCTCTCTCTCTCTCTCTCTCTCTCTCTCTCTCTCTCTTCCTCCCTTTAGTAATTTTTATTATTAATTTATATCCCAAATGTTGCCTCTCCTCCTGATCTGTCCTCCCAAAATTCTTCTCCCATCTCCCCTCCCCTTCCCCTCTGAAAGGGTGCCCCAGTGGGTATTTCTCTAACCTGGGACATCATGTCTCCACAGGATTAGGTGCATCCTCTCCCACTGAGGTCAGACAAGGCATTCCTCTGCTACATGGCCTTGGACCAGCCCATGTATTCTTATTGGTTGTGGGGTCAGTATCTGGGAGCTCCCAGGGGTCTAGATTAGTTGACATTGTTGGTCTTCCTATGGGGTTGCAATCCCCTTCAGCTCCTTGAGTCTTTCTAATTCGTCCAAAGGGTCCCAGATGTTAGTTCAATGCTTGACTATGCATGTCTGCATCTGCCTCTGTCATCTGCTGGTTGAGCCGCTCAGAGGGCAGCAATGCTAGACTCCTGTTTGTTAGCACAACATAGCATCAGTGTCATGGTTTGGTGGCCACCCATGGCATGGATCCCAAGAAGGGAATGGGTACAAAGTGACAGCCAGAGTTCAGTGGCCAACTGGAAAGTAAAAAGAACCACAGAACTAAAATGTGATACTGAATTTCTTTCATTCATCCATTCTATTTATTTATTTGTTTGTTTGTTTAGTCATTCATTCATTAACTGATTTCTTGGTTTCTATGGCCTTGAGACTGAACCAAGGGCCTCACATGTACAAGCCAATTGAGTTAATATCGAGCTACTCCCAGCATGGTTATATTTTCATAAAATCATTTATATTTTAAATTATAACAACAGTCCATAGGGAGAAGTGGTTAAAATTGTGGTTTTACATTATATATTATAGTAGCCCAACTGTACAGATACCATAGATTGCCTAAATTAAAATCTATCTTGGAAAATTAGCCAGAATTGTAGAAACTTACAAACCCACTTGACCCTAAATAAATTTATAATTATATACAATATACATAATGACCTTAGATTTAATTAAAAGACATTTTTAAAACCAAAGCTTGACAGAAGTGGGGCACTTAAAGTTTCTGAACATTATATAATAAGTTTTTTAAAAAAAAGAAACAGAAAGAAAAATAGCCACTAAGCCAATGCTAGTGAAAAATGATAATATTTAGTGTTTATGAGTGATCACATTATTCCATGTACTGCGGTGAATGACATATGAAACTTCTCATTGTATCCTTTTGTTAACCATATAGGTAGTAATATCATTTTATCTAATCACACAACTTTAGTGAGAGTAAATAACTTCTTCCATCTCACACAGGCAATAAATATTAGAGCAGTGCCTGAATCAGGAATAGAATTTCTCCCTAATTGTATATACTTAACTCTTTTGCCTTTAACATTTATGATTTTCACATTTTTTTTCAAAGATTGAAACTATAGGCATATTTACTATATATAAACACTTAAAATTACTAAGATCATTATTTATAATGCATTAATGGTTTGGATCAAGTTATTCCAGTTGAAGTCTGGTCCAAAATCCTGATGGATTCATCTTGATTTGATTTTTATCCCTTTTAACCTTAATATCTTCCAAGAGACAAAGTTAGATCTGATATGAAGTCTAGCTTATATCTTTGTAATGTATGGAGATTCTCTTTTATTCGTGATTAGACAACTTGGTTTATTCAGCACAATTCAAAAAGAAATGGCTTATCTGACACAGTAGGTTTGAGGCTAAACAGATTACCTCTGACTAGGGGTAAAATACACAGTACCCTCTCATGGAAGCAAGAGTTTTTTCTTTACCTGTTAGGAACTCTGAGAGAATAGCATAGTACTTGAAATAATTATCACTTTAGTGAGGAGGACTAAGTCACTTGTCTATTGCAAGTCTGAACTAATATCCTTCTTACATCTTTCCAATCATATTGAGGCTGATGGTCTTGATGGCTTTCTGAAGTTTCTGGGGCCCATCTGGTCTTCTCCATGAAGAGGCAAGTTTTCTCATATGACACATTGCTTCTAGTAGATTTCCTTTGCCTGGTAGCTAAATAAACTCAGCTGAGACAACAAAAATCACTTTATTGAAATAGGCCTTGCTTGTAAAATGAATTCTACTTTTCTTTCATAGCTAATAATGTTACTTCAAAGTAATTATCTAAGAGAGATTTAGTTTCCCATAAAATATGGGCGGAAAAATCACTGAACTAGTTGGCAGTGTAGATGCAGACAGTGGTCAGAATGGTAAACTCAGTAGATGCTGAGTGTTATGGAGTCATTAGAATTATGTTCCAATTAGTTCCAAAGTGTATTTGAACAGGAGTGAGCCAGTAACCAAGGATGGGGGGAAGAAGGCGGGAAGAGAACAAGGACAGAGACAGAGAAAGAAAGGGAGACATAGAGAGAGAAACAGAGAGAGAGAGAGAGAGAGAGAGAGAGAGAGAGAGAGAGAGAGAGAGAGAGACAGACAGACAGACAGAGACAGAGACAGAATCACAGAGATAATCAGAGAGCCACAAAAACAAACAGAAAAGGTGAGGAATATTCATTTTTTTTAAGAAGTGTCAACATCCAGAGTTACCTGACTTGCTAGAGAGAAAAGTCAAACATCAAGGCAGAAGTTTAGATGCATAGAAGTGAAGGTGCTGTGGAAGCACCTGTTTGATTTCAGTGGGCAGCACACAGGCAGAGTTAGGTCTATCACTCTGCCCCTGCAGGACTTTCAACTTCCAAAGCTACAGCCTTCTGTGAGGACCTAATTTGAATGACTGTGATATAATTCATGGGAGCTATATTTCTCATTTGTAGGCATCTCATGTAGTTCAAACAACTGTAGAGAAGGCAAGTTCTTAGTGTCTAACACATATAAGAGAAGGCTTGAGGGGCTTCAGGGTCCTGCAGCATCTTATTGTAAAACAGCAATTTGCATTATTTCCTTAGCTTAGCATAAAAGTGAAAATAAATTTAAATCTCATAATGCCAATTTATTTCTTCTGCCATCACCAACTTGAGTACTTATCCATCCTGAATTTGAAATCAAAATGCTTTGAAATCAGCTTATGAGCCTCTTTGTTTTCGGGAGGGAAAGACCCACTAAAGCAAACTGAAGAGAGAGGAGATAATAGAGCTTGGAAAGCAACCTCTTGGCAGAGAGGAACAAGAGCAGTGGAATAATTTAATTGCTCATCAGCTAATTATACGGTATTATAATGTTAATGTGTCTTCATCATGACATTGTAATAGGTATAGATTGAAGCATATGAAAAAGAAAGTGTTGGTGCAGTAATTATAAGTAAGAGTGGGGCTGTTAGAGTAATTATATGCTTCGTCTGGTAATTAACGTATTGTTCAACTTGAGATGGAGAACAAAGAGTGAAAAAGTTAAATATTGAAGGACATGCCTTTGACACTCCAGAGATGT